>JACRUU010000014.1:4220000-4242500 GCA_030449085.1 Kryptopterus vitreolus
GAATGTTGTGAGCAAGTCAGAATGCAGAATCTGTTGGCCAGTTATGCAGAAGATTAAATCTTTTATAAAGGTACACAATTTCCACCTGAGCGAGGCTGCAGCAACACAGTATGAATATAGCACAAGATGAGAAAACACATAGTTGATACACAAACCTGAAATCTAATTTCATTTTTGAAATTGCGCTTATAAAGTAGGAAGAAAATTACTTGAAAATGCAGCACATGTTACTTCATAGTGATAGAAATGACAGAGCTACGTGATTGGATATGTTCATGTTGTTTTGTAATAGAAAATGTGTTCTAATTAATGTATTTGTTCTTGTTTATTGGGGAGAATACGAGCCAGACGGAATCGGCAGACAGACTCTTGTCAACATTGCATTTTTTTAAATTCATTTTGAATTTGCATATCTTATTATATTATCAGGTAAAAATGCACAATTAGTGCTTTTACTACCTGTGTTATCACAGTTATCACAGTTGTCATGTTTATATATCTCATATATGTCTAAAAGACAAATTGTTTATGATGCCTGATCCACCTCACTACGGTACTTGTTTTGGGTGACTATTGCATGTTACAAGCCAATTATGATTATTTCAGTATATGTATTTCAAGGAAACGGAAATAGCAGTAAACAACAGGCAGGGAAGTGGTCAAAGGTTTTTTCCCCCCTCAAAAAAATAGCTAAATATTTTCTCTTAGCGACAGCATAGCTTCCTTTGGGTTCATTTTCATTAGCATTCATGTGACCTTCGCACAGCCTACAGCGCGTGAATATAGTTACTGAGCAACTGCTGATAAACGTCTCTGATCACCTTTAATTTGCACTGCTACTACAATCCACTTTCTACATAAAATAGGCAACGGTAGACTCTATATATTGTCAAAACCTGTCAGATGTAAATTTTCTATGAAAGGCAGGTGAAGATTGTGCCAGTGACTTCAGCCTCATCCTAATGTCTGACCTGTTTATGCGTTCGTAACCCCTTGAACGGACCCACACACAAACACAGAGGATGGGACACCCCAGAAGCATAGGGCTGTGTTGCTTTGCTGGTTGAATAGTTTCTTGTTTTCATAAGCAAAAATATGCCCCCTTTACCCAAAGAATTGTTCATTGTTATAAAAGATCTGACACAATATGCAGGAAAGTGTGTGATGGTGCACATTTCTAGGTTACTGAGACAGTCACATCACCCATCTACTGTTTGCCAATATGAACGCGAGAGACACAGAGCCAGACTGACTTGATAGAGCAGTTAAATTTAAACTATGGCATGAGCCTGTAGTTGTTGATAGATTATTCAGAACAGCAGCATCTTTTTTTTAACTAAATAGAGGGTAAGTAAAAGTCATGGAAGGCATTTTACGAATGTGCTTAAAAACAACAACCGGTACATCTTGCAAATAAAAATCAAGGCACAAGAGCGCCCTCTACCTGCTCTATGTCGGAACTGATTACATGGGAGACGGTAAACAATCTTGTAAAGAGTCTCCATCATGGCCGCTACTGCTTTCTAGCTCAGCACAGCTCTCACCTGCTCACCAGTATAATTTGAAAATAGTAATTGTGTGTGTTTGCCCACTATAACAAGCTTATATTTCTCTCTCTCTCTCCTTCTCACACAAACACAAATGCTTTCCTCTTTGCAGACGTCCTACCCCCCAACTCACTACATCCGGAAGGTACCACAGAGGAAAATCCATTATTTCACTTTCCTTCAGATGGTGCAGCTGCTGTTCCTCTGTGCATTTGGAATGTACCCGCTCCCGTACATGAAAATGATCTTCCCTCTGCTAATGTTTATCCTCATACCTATCAGGTTTGTGCCATTCAATGCCTTACTGTGAACACACACATAAAATACACTCACAAAATACATTAGCCATCATTTAGGGTATTTTTTAGGTTGGAGTACTTTATATCAGAACCATTATTTCTCCTATACATGGTTATTATCCATATTGCCAAAAGTTTGCGGACATCTGGTCATAAGTATTGTAAGTGCTTTGAGCATACCTTCATGAAGTTTGCTTTGTGCACAGGGACATTGTCATACTGAAACAGGCCTGGCTCTCCAAGTTTAAGCGAATATAATATTTCATGCTACCAAAGACATCCTTTACAAATGTGTGATGTTGGAAAGTATGGGAAAGAACCACATATGGCAGGGAAAGTCAGGTCTCCTATTTATTTTGTCAATATAGTTCAAGTAGAACCTGTTAGAAGGCCAGAAGCATTTTCCATCCCTGAGAACCCTTGATGAACACTTTGTTTTCTGTTTGTGTTACTAATTGTACTGTCCTGTTCTTAGGAATTGTCTGCTGCCCAGGATCATTGAGGCAAAATACCTGGACATCATGGACGCACAGCACATGTAAATATGTGCACCTCCAAAAAAAAAAAAAAAAAGTAAAAAAAAAAGGACTCTGGGAATTGTATTTTTGAAATGCAAAACTCTGGGAAGGAAAACGGACTGATACTAGTGTCGTACAGCAGACATTCTGGTAAAGCACTGTAACAGAAAGAGAGAGAGAGAGAGAGAGAGAGAGAGAGAGAGAGAAAGAGAGAGAATATATAATGTTTGAAAGGCTGACTATATTCCTGTCTGTTTGATCTTAGTCAGTCACTGCTCCTTACTGTTTTCTCATACCAAAGCTTCTCTCTTTGGTTTATGTACCTCTGTCTCATTATGTGGATCACTCTCTCCTGTGGAAATATGCATACGGGCATACAGAAGCAGTTAAATATTATTATTATTATTATTGGTCAGTTAAGAGACTGGTGACTGCTAGACGCTCTTCTCATAGCGTTACTGATACCATACGAAAGGTCACAGAACGAGTGGAGTGGACCTATCTGTAGCAATACCTCTTTGATGTTCACACATACAAAAAACGAACCAGATGACCCTTCATTATTTCACTTCGCTTCAGTCGAAGGGTCTCTCTCTGTCAGCTCATACCATGACGTGAAATCGTACTGTTGCTCATCCACACTCCTGCGTGTTGTAGTGCATATTATTGTTAATGTGTGGTGCATAAGAACAAGTCGAAACAGACCAAAAGAATAACACGCACCCTGCTTGAATACTGTGTCTCATAGCAATACAGTGAAATAGAATATGAATATTTTAGATATTTCTATGAGAAAGATTTACTGGGGTCGATATATTTCCAGGATACATGGTAACATGTATTCAGAATGTAACATTAGTGCTGATGTTTCAGGGATAGGGGAACGGGTAGACAACGAGAGCTTGATCTCACGTACACACTGCAGAACAATCTTTTACCATAAGCTTTTGTGTACGACAGAACGTCACCACTGTTTGTCCTCATAATGCACAAAAAAACTTACACACACACACACACACACACAATAAATACAAATAGGCATGTACTTATAAAACAAAAAAACTAGCATGCTTGCTCACGCACACTCCCTCCTGGCCCTACTTATAAATATAAGTTGCTATATATATATATATATATATATATATATATATATATATATAGTATATATATATATATATATATATATATATATATATATATAAAGTATATATATATATATATATATATATATAAAATAAAGCATGGCTTTTATAAGATGCCAAAACCTTTTTTTACTATTATAGTTGGAGTTTCATGTACGAGAGAATAAGATTCTCAGCGGAATGCTAGTTTTGTATATTACACTCATGCACTCAGCCAAAATATAATAGTCTATGCTGGACAACCGGAACAGCTATGGAGCTTTTCATAGAAAACCACAACGATCTTTCTTGATTTGTTACAGCAATATAAGCATTAAAAGAAGAAAAAACAACAACAACAAAAAATACACTCAAAAGCTTGCACATATTCAATCACTGACTTTTCTCTAGAAAGATCCAAGTAATAAACACAAAGATTTTGTAAGTACACCTGTTTTCAGTTCAGACACATTTATTTTAAGTTCCCAAGTAAATCTTTCAGTGTTACTTATACTGAGAGACATATAGACAGACAGGAGACAGAGAGAGAGAGAGAGAGAGAGAGAGAGAGAGAGAAAGAAAGAGAAAGAGGTTTATGAAAGTATTGATGCACTTATAGGTGGGATTTTGTAAATTGGATTAGGACAGGGTACAGCACTCCACCCCGTAGCAAGGCGATCCTTCAGCACTGAGAATGAAGAAAAAAACACAAAAATAGAGAGAGAATGATATGAATCGTGGAGATGTAGATAAAATTATATATCCTGTAGAGACAAATGATTAGGAATGGTAGGTGTGGCATATAGAGAGAACAGAGGCGTGGTGTGTGTTTCGCACAGGAAGGAGATTGTACTAGCGTGAGAATCGTACTATTTAACGAGTGCATGAAAGAATGATATCCAAATGTGTTTTGTTAATGTTTTAGCCATTAGTCGGTTTGTTTTTTGTAAAATCCCCATATCAATCCTCACTGAAAATGATTTCCCAACTCTCTCTCTCTTTATCTCCTCTGAGACTGTGACAGTATCATTGTAGTCCTGAAAAAAAAAAACCCTCTGGTGTTAAAAAAAAAAAAAAAAAAAAAAAACCAAAAAAAAAAAAAACCTTTGTCCCTCCACACCATTGGACTTATCTCTAAGTATTTGACTGTAATATTGAAGTATTCGACCTTATTTTGTTATCTTCTTAACTGGATTGGATATGTTGACAGTTTATGTTCTGTGCTGGCTCAATATTGTTTCAGAAAATAAGCTTTTCTTCTTCCAATAATGAATGTATAATGTGTAGATTTTTATATAACACGTACAAAATCCATTGTCAAAATAATTTTGTCAAACAGATAAGCTAAATTTGTAAACTGCAATATGTAAAAAAGAAAAACAAAAGAAAAAAGATATAAATGTTTATCAGAAGGACTGTGTGATTTTAAGAGAGGTAATGCTATACACTGAAAACTAGATCATTTCAAGCTGGTTGCCAAATAAAGAGTTATATTGATATACTAGTTTTTCTATGCTTATTAATATGATTTTTCTTTATGATTTTGCATCATGGTAGCTTTACGTCACAGCTCTGCCCTTGACCTTTCAGTTTTGCATGTTCTCACTGTGTCTACAGGTTGCCTCCGACCTCCCAAACACAAATGGGCTAGAAATTTTAATATGCTTATATATTTGTATGTAAGAGTGAGTGTTAACACAATAGTCTTGCTCAGGATACGTTACAGTGTTCTTAGGCCATGCATCGAATCACCTTCCCACAGTAAATTGGCTAATATCTAAACAAGTAATTGTTTTGTTGCTGGATATACCATTAATAAATGTTTAACTACATTCAATATGTTTACTTGAATATAAATAATATATTAAACCCTGGCAGCATGGTGAGGGGGGCGTACATTTTCGTGCTCGTCCACCTGCAGCAGCAAACGTAACTTGGCTGCCATCTAGTGGTCACATTAACATATACATTTCAAGTATTAATCCCGCCTACTGCGGCAATTCCCTTCATCCTATTGGCTGTCCGGGGGCGTCAATCAACAGTAAAATCGGCGCCTGCGCGTTGTTTTTTTTTTGCTTGGCATTCTAGCTAGGAGACGTTTGTTGTGGTTCCCTGCTCACACGGAAGTGCTGGGACACTGAGGAGTGCGATATAAGAGGGCGTTTATAAAAGGAGGCGTGGTGAAGGGTGATGAAGTGGTGGAGGTGGGCCGAGTTTAGCGTAAAATCTGTCCTCCTGCTCAGTCGCTCCTCCTCTTCCTCACGGCTCATCGGGCTGCAGCGTGTACCCGAGAGCCGCTCTTACAGCAGCAACGTGATGGCCGAAGAGGCGAAGAAACTGGCCGCCTGCGCAGCTGTGGACAACCACATACAGGTTCAAAATCGTGTGTGTGTGTGTGTGCTTATATATATATATATATATATATAAGATATATAATATATATATAATATATATATATATGATATACAACATAAAGAATGCAGGGATGATGTAGGACTTTAGCTTGTGGTGCTGTGTAGGTATCTGACTCCCTAGCTCAGCGTCCCGCAAGGGTCAAAGTCCAGCACCAGGATGTAACACACACACACACACACACACACACACACACACACACACCACACACACACTTACAACTTCTACTACTACGACATGAGGCTTTAGAATAAAACAGTTACTAGTCTTGCACATGTTTTATGCTTGTTTACAAAAAGTTTAATAGCTTTATAGCTCTTACTCCGCATGAATAGCGTCACACCTTACGCAACCTGGCCTGCATTTATACTTCTCATTAGTAACTTATAACCTCACTGAGCAGCCAGGATAAGTTCCACACACAACATACTCACGTTATGTAGGATAAAAGTGCCTATTTAGGAGTCTTTTATGCGTGTTTTGGCAATTATCTTTGAATACCGAGGACAGTGGCGAGTATGAACTATCAACCAATCCGGGTTAAGGGGCGTGGCTTTGGAAAATTGTAGCATGAAGTAATAAAGCATGTGGGATACAAATATATCCAGTGGTGAACATTAACATCGTGAATGTAATTGATTTATGTATTATATATATATATATATATATATATATATATATATATATATATATATATATATATATATACACACACATATATAGTGTGTGTGTGTGTGTGTGTGTGTGTGTGTTTTAATGACGTATTGTATTAAGTGGTCATGTTCACAGCAATCCACCAATTAGGGTAGAGCTTGTTTTGATAAACGTTTGGTCGGATCAACTTCTCGTAAACATAAAGCTTCAGTTTAACAGCAAGAGTTGGAAAGAATGTTTTGAGTTAATGATCAATTTATTCAATATCGTTTGACAATATTTGATTGGTGTGCTAAGAGTAACATTTAAGTTACTCAAAGTTCATTAACAATTTTCTTGCGACAAAATGGTAATAGGAACAATATAGCCATAAAAAAATCATAGTACTTTAGATACTTAAGACAATTTGAAAGCAAATACTACTTTAATGCTCTGGCTTGACTAGTTACAATTGCAAACACAAAATGTAATACAATTCCAAGTACTCAATGTATTTAAAGTCTCAATGATAACATGTATTCCAATAACGTTTTTACTTCTGTGTGTTCAAGAACAACCAGGTAGTTGGAGTGGGAAGCGGCTCCACTATAGTCTATGCTGTGGACAGACTGGGTAAGGCCTGGTGTTTAATGTGGTGTTTAATCTCGGCTTGCCGACCTAGGCTTGTCCCCTCCACTCCCAGATTCTCCCTGTTCCTCACTACCTACTCCATTTCCACAGTTACGCCACATTTCAAGTTTATTGTAGTATTAGCATTACATCAGTTGATAAATAGACTCAATACTTGGTAAAATCTCGAATACTCTAATCATGTCACATACTAGTCACTGTTAAAATAGTTTTGTATGAGATTAATTTGCTTATTATAAATGCATGATTTTGCAGAGGCGTATACATGTACACTGACCAGGTATAACTTTATCGCCATCTGCCTAATATTACGTTGGTCTCCCTTTTGCTGCTAAAACAGTCCTGACCTGTCGTGTGTTAACTTCAGCAATTTGGAGAGTTGGATCAGAGCATGCATCAAAGAGCCGTGGCCGGCGGTTCACCACTGTTCCGTCCTTGGACCTTTTTCGACAGATACTGACCACTGCAGACCGGGGAACAGTTTTGGAGACGCCCTGGCCCAGTCGTCTAGCCGTCACAATTTGGCCCTTGTCGAACTCAAATTGCCAAATGCAGAGTTATACTTATTGGATTAAAATGACATTTTCCTGCTCAAATGTTTGCTTATTTTCTTCCCCTGTAGCTGAGCGAGTGCGACAAGAGAAGTTAAACATTGTGTGCGTTCCTACGTCCTTTCAGGTGAGTTTATCAGAAGCAGCAGTGTTACAAGCATTGTAGTACGGCTGAATAATGATGAAGGTTAATCTGCTGTGTCCTCTTTGCCTCAGGCTCGTCAGCTGATTCTGCAGCACGGCCTGTCACTTTCAGATTTAGACAGGCACCCAGATGTGAGTTAATCACCACCCAGGCTTGACAGCATCTAGTTTACACAGATCTGTCTCATGTACGACAGATAATATGAACCTCCTGTAGGGAAAATGCATTAATACACTGCTGCAAATGAGTGTACAGATGGAGCACATTTTTTAAGTTTTCAAAAGCAACTAAGAGTGTGTGTGTGTGTGTGTGTGTGTGTGTGTGTGTGTGTGTGTATTAGCTGGACGTAGCAATCGACGGTGCTGATGAGGTGGATGATTCACTCACTCTTATTAAAGGAGGAGGGTAAGGAGCCCTGAGATCTGTCAGCTGCAGATATTTTTATGTTTGCAAACATTAAAAATAATTTTATAATAATAATATAAAATATTACCGTGTTTTCGATACCGTAAAGTACTACGATTTAAGATTTCTTGTGTATGTAGACATAAAGTATATTGATATAGTCACTGTACAGTGTTTCCAATTAGCCTCAATATGGACAAAAGTATTGGGACGCCTGGCTTTTCTATATTTGGTTCTTACCAAAAATTTGGAGGCGCACAATTGTTTTTCCCTTCACCTGAGCTAGGAGAGCCAAATCTATTCAAGTCAATGCCAGTGTGTAGAGGTTGACCGATACTGAATACCGATTTACAGCGACATCAATTTCTAGGTTGGATCGTACTTACCGGTTAACCAATAAATCAAATAGTTTTGAAATGAATAAAATAATAATAATGCTCCTTATAAAATAGTACTGCTATTTATTGCAATGTACAGAATCATGTTATATATTATAACAATAATAATGGGTAATAATTAATATTATATATCTTATATATATATATATATATATATATATATATATATATATATATATATATATATATATATATATATATATAATATATCTATATTAATACTCTGCGGGTCATGTGCGTACAGAACCTCGAGCCGTTAGACCTCTATTATTTATATACGGTGTGTTCAAAAAGTCCCTCTGCAGTGGTGTGTAGAGTAGGTAGTGTAGCACTAGTGATAAATACACTGACTTAGTTTGTGGATCAGCTATAAATCAATCAGTTGACCTCTTCCTCTGTGCACAATGTAAGCTTCATGAAGATATTCTTTACAGGTTTTGGAGTGAAATATCTTGAGAGGTTTGCTATAAAGCTTATAGAACACCTTTGGGATGAATTGGAAAGGCATAATTGCCTGATTTTCCTAAAGCTGAAATACATAATGCACTCCAAAATCTCGTGGAACATTTTCCCAGAAGACTGGAGGGAATAAATGTGGAGCGGGATGTTCCCAAAACCTTGTGCTCAGTTGTCCACAACCTTTTTTTCCATATTGTGTATGTTAAAATCGGTTAAGAAGATCCACACACACACACACACACACACACACACCTTGTACCTGACACCCACATTACATGATTAAGTAATGAAACTGCCTGGAGTGTAATCTGGATCTTTAGAAAATGAGGCATTGTTTATACACTACTTAGGAGCAAAGGTTCTAGTACTTGAAGATCAATTGCAACATTTGTGTACTTGTTCTAAAATACCAACATAACCTTTATTTCCCTCCTGTCTTTGCTTTCCCGCGCACTTCAGAGGATGCTTGACTCAGGAGAAAATTGTTGCCGGCTGCGCCAAACACTTCATCGTCATTGCTGACTACAGGTAAATAAAAAAAAAAAAGACAATACAATAAAATAAAGTGATACATTCTCGCAGGAATCGAATGTAAATTGTCAGCTGCTGTATTTCAAATGCTAATCAATACACTAAATCACTCACCCTGTCATTGTTGCTTAGGGTTAAAAGCAACCTGAACCTTTTAAAGCTTTAATCTGAATAAGCAAACCTGACAAAGTGCTGTGTGACAGTGGCATTTCCTGCGTCGACAGGAAGGACTCGAAGGCGCTGGGACAGCAGTGGAAGAAAGGTGTGCCGGTGGAAGTGGTCCCTATGGCGTACGTGCCCGTGTCCAGGGCCATCACCCGGCGTTTTGGTGGAGAAGCCGTGCTGAGGATGGCCGTCAGTAAAGCGGTGAGACGGTGCATGTCGACGTTCTAAAATCCCAGCGAGAATTTAAGTGGAAAAATACTATCGTGACCTTGTTTATATTTGGAGTGTGATGTGTGTGTTCACACACTCGCGTCGTTTGTTCACATTTAAAAGGAATGATATCCACTAAATGGCACCAGTTTAGGGTGGTTACATATGATGAGGGATTTCCTACCAGCTGTTTTGGAACCGAATGGCCACTGTGTAGTAGTACAGGGATGTTGGAGGCACATGCAAGCAGTTTTTCCCTTCCACTGTCGTAATGATTAACTTAAAAACAATTTCACTGTGTGAGTTAATAATTGGTTTTATATCATTCTATAAGTAGGAAGTCAATTAAAAGTTTCTTTTTGTTGTTGGCATAATGGAAGCCTCCTTTCGTTCCTAATGAGAAGAAGGTGAGGTGTGGAAAGGATCTGATTTTGAAAGGTTCTTCCTCTCCATGAGGTGTTTTGTGAAAAGGGTTATTTCCATACTGAGATTAAATAAAGGGAAAATTAAATGCGACTACATCCAAGGACATCCTGAACAATTATGTGTCCACATTTGGGCCGTAGTTTTGGTAAGAACATCAAATGCCTGGAAAAAGCAGGTACTTCAAAATAATGTACATGGTGGTGCTTTAGTTTTTGTATTATTCTAATAAAAATCAATAAATAAATAAAAAGATTGAGAGAAAATTTGAAATACAATACACTTTTTTATTTATTAAATTTTTTTAAAGAATTTAGGGGGGGGATAAAATGTGAGCTTCAGTCAGACACAAATCTTATCTTTAACCTGACCTGCTTGAACTACTTGTGTTTACACATGCTTATCTTTTCCTCCTTTGGTAAGTAAGTGTGTAAGATTTGGTGTATGTCGCAAAAAGTAGAATTGGATTTAAATGAATATATTATTATTACATGGTGATGTTCTGTGAGGTTAAGTCTAGTTATTTCAACTCATGCAATTTTTAAATCTTATTTGCAGAAATGTTTTGCCCCCATTCAGCAGCGAGACATGATTTAAAAGAAAATTTATTTCTTACCAAAATAGACTGAAAAAAACAAGATTGTGTGTGTGTGTGTGTAGCATTGTTATAGGAACACTAAACTGAGTGTATGTATATACATGTATATGTGTATATTTATGTGTATTCTCTCTGCATCAGTTTTTCATGACCATTAATATCTCAAAATGATGATTTTTTTTCCCCTCTTTTGAGATTCTGGTCAAGTAATTAATGCAACTTTTTTCAGGTTTGCTTTTATGCTGTTCCATCACATCAGTCTTTGTTTGAATTCAGTTCAGGTGACTACTAAGGCCAGGAAAGAACATTGAACTGGAGATTCCTTTTATTTTTTGTGCATTATTGTGTTGGAAGCCAGTGACTATGCAGGGATATACATGTTCAGCAACACTCCTTAAATAGTCTATGGCATTGGAGTGAAGAATTGTTGGATTTAAATGTGCTAAGAAAACATTCCCTACACCATTATACCACCTTCACCAGAGTGGACTGTTGACATAGTGCAGGTTGGGGCTGTGGGTTTGGACCATCTGTGTGCTCATCAGGCATAATTTGTGTCTAGAACATGACGTCTTAGTCTTTAACTTGCCCTCCCGGAGCCATGCCTGTGCCCTGTAGGGCATCTGTGGAATGCACTAGAGTAAACATGCATGGAATCCTTAATAAAACCTACGTTCTCGTTTTTTCACGTTCTTTTTGGGACCACAGGTTCAGAAAATCGTGTATTAATTTTTCATTTTTCAAATGCTAGCCAGGTATTCTGTCCAAAATCTGAAACATTAACATGTTATTTTTTTGTAGTCACTCTGTTGATGTTTGTTTAGGGTCCCGTGGTGACTGATAATAGCAACTTCATCCTCGACTGGAAGTTTGAGCAGGCGCAGAACTGGAATGAGGTCAACACTGCTATCAAAATGATCCCAGGTCAGCTCACGACTACCTCCCTGTTTAAATTCAATGAGTAAATAAAGAGTCTCCATGATTGTGATTGCATGTTGTGTAATCTGACATTCTGTACAATTTAGAAAAAAATCTTGTGTGTTTGTGTATGTATATGTATATAAAATTAATAGTAATAAATTGTAGGAAAACAAAAACATTCCATATCAGAAGTTTGCAGTAGGACACCACTAAGGATAAAGTGTGTAGTACCTCATTTTAGGCATAAAGGCAGTTTTTCTGTTCAAACCCAGAAACCTCTTGTGGTGTAATCGATTATGTAATATGTACTGATTGGGGTGTGTGTGTGTGTGTGTGTCTGCTTTGTCAGTACATGTTCAGTTTCCTCACTTACCATTTGAGAAATTATTACAACCATTGCTGTATTTCATGCACGTTCCTCAATGTTACCATGAATGCCTTCTTTAAATAAAAGCTACAATAGAAACCAAATATAGACGCTACATTCTGAGGCTTGCCCATCGCCTCGCATTAACATTGTGCTCAGCAGAACTCCTCAGCGTGCTGGGTGACCCTACAATCTCGGTATACACTGTTATTCTTCTCAGATAGCGACTTAAGTAAACTTTTCAACATCCACATTGTTCTTACTTACACAAAACGAAATAGCGGTCCCCTTCAGCCTGTTTTTACCCTCTGCATGATCAGAAAGAGGAAAGTAAAGGAACGGAAGCCACTGGATGCATACATTGTGTAGAAAGGAGAAGCACTTATTATACTTAAATGCCTATGATCCAATGATGACCCCTCTCTCTCTCTCTCTCTCTCTCTCTCTCTCTCTCTCTCTCTCTCTCTCTCTCGCTCTCTCTCTCTAGGTGTTGTGGAGACGGGTCTGTTTGTAAGAATGGCTGAGAAAGTTTACTTTGGCATGGAAGATGGGAGTGTGAAGGTCAGAGATGCTCCAGTGAACTGAAGAAACTCAAAGAAACCAAAAGCTGTGTCCTTTCCTGTCCTTGACGCCTCAAGTGCCAGTGCAGTATACACACACACACACACACACACACCTCTTTATATTGTCTACTAGGAGTTGCAAATGCCCCTGCTACTAAAGCGGTACACCACTAGAACATTCCTTATACTCTTATGTAGGTTTGTGTGTGCGTTCTGAGAAATTGTACACATATCTGTTATGAAGGTTCAGAGACTTTATACATTTAGTTTTGTTTGGTTATATTCTTATTTTTCACGGTCTGAGTACATGAATCATCCTGGCCTCCATACACGATATCACGTAGCCTGAAAAACGCGGCAGATTAAATACATGATCATTATTCATTGAAGATGTTGGAGAATGCCTTCCACACTGATCTCTGTGCCTCACGCATCTTTTCATTTTTGTTACATTTGTGGCTCGTTGACTTTTTTTTTTTTTTTTTTTTTACATAATTATACCTGATAAATATAATCTAACATTGCAGGTAAATACTATTTGAGATGTAGTTAATAGTATGAATTGACGAACTTGCACGTATTTGAAATGTTACAAGCAGATTTGTTCATTTCAGTTTGAACCACACACCGGCTGACCAGGATTAATTTTTAATTTGTTTACTTGATATAAATATTATGTGCCTGTAGACTTTAGGATCAGGGATTTTGAGTATGATGTAACTGTCTCACACGATCAGGCCTTAAAATCATATATATATATATATACAGATATATAATGTCACATATGTTTGTTTAATATCTGGAACGGGTATTATAAATTTAACAGGATTTTACACACCAGCTTTTTTTCCTTTTTTTTTTTTTTTTTTAACTTTTGTTACCAACATGACTGTGATTTAAGGTTTTTTTTTTTTGCATTGTTCTGCTCCTGAATTAAGACAAAATAAAAAATAAAACTGTTGTACTTAAGACTGACTGGTTTATATACCCAGACATTACGGTTGCACAAGTCAGTGCATTCTTGGCGTCTGTCCCAAGCCCGGATAAATGAGGGAGGGGGTTATGAAGGGCATCCAGTGTAAATCATGCACCAAACCAAATATGCGGATCCCGCACCCGAATGTCATTCCATCTCGGTTGAGGCCTGGGCTATCAGTGGAGTGGCGCGGTTGCAGGTGGTGAAGGTGGATAAGTACCTGGGGGTCAACAGTGCAAAGTCATTTGTGATAGAAGGGTATCTGTAAAAGTGAGAGTTTATAGGACTGTGGTGAGACCTACAATGTTAGAGATAGTGATATTGTAAAAAAAACGGTGCTTTGGGTGGCAGAGTTTAAGATGTTTATTTTTTATTGGGAGTGATGAGGATGAACAATTTTAGAAATCAGTTTATTAGAGCAAATATGCATGTAGGATGTGATGGTTTGGACATGTGCAGAGGAGGAACATGGGGTATATCAGTAGAACAATGCTGAGGATGGCGGTGCAGAAAGGAGGATAAAGAGAAAGGCCAATGAAGATATTTACAGATGTGATGAGGGAAGACATGCAGGTATTTGGGGTGAAAGAGGCAGATGTACATGACAGAATGGAATGGAGATGGATGATCCGCTGTGGCGCCCTCTACCGGGAGCAGCCGGAAGAAGAAGATATTGTTCGACACAGGATTTGATGCTTTTGAGGGTTATTTTTTTTCTCGCCACAAGAGGGCAGCACATATCGCGTGTTAATAACCACCAGTTTAAACACAATATTTACAGTTACTTCTAAAGCCATGCTTTCACGAAATCTCCCATTATAGCGTAATTATATATATATATATATATATATATATATATATATATATATATATATATATATATTGTTCGACCGTACTGACGTTTATACAACTAGTGTAGTGCAAAGTGTAGTAATTACATGAGTAAAATTTCACTATTTGTTTTGTTTACGTTTTTTTAACCCCAAATGTTATGGTTTCGAAATCTCATTACATTATTGTGTTCTGTTTCACAACTCTTACGTTTAGAAGGGGAAAAAAATCCCGGAACAGGAAACGTCAAACTTTGTGTCGGTAAACAAGTGGCCACGTCGCTCTTTCCATCCCGTACTTTTCTCTCCCAACATCTCCTCACCGTTAGTCCCGCCCCTTGTTTAGAAATCTTCCCTCGCCTGGTTTGAGATTGACAGAGCAGAGAGCCAATCATACGTCTCTTGTGCGTCTCTGCTCCAATCATTGGAGCATTTTTATTTGCAGTTTTCCTTCCTTTAAATAACGGACACGACACCGAGCGTCTAATCGTCGTCGCAAATGTGATTGATGGCAAGGCCCTCCAATCGTATCGGTTCCGTTTACCGTTGGGCGGACCGTTAAAACAAACCGACGTCCGCGTCACCCAATCGGGTTCTGCTGAGTCGCCTCGCTCGGGCGGATTGACGAGCTCGCGCGGCTTATCCCGGCGCGCGCTCCCAGCCTCACGCGGTGCCGCCCGTTTCTCGCGTCCAATGGGTGTTTGGAGACGGAGTGGGCGGGGCGTTACTAAGGCACCGCCGACTGCAGGGAGAACTCCAATAACATGGTGCCTCGGCGACTCGTCTGTTTACGCCGAGAAACGGGAACGGAGAGTTGCGGAAAAACAATTAAATGCGTTCGGTCGGTTTAATAAAAAGCACCCCGAGCTCGTTTAGAGTGTGCTGTTCTGATTTCCTTTCTTTTAATTTCATATTTTCGGTTATGGGATCGCTTGTGTACTGATGTGTCACTTGTCCCAATGGAAAGGGGGCTTCGCTTTGGCAACGTGGGCATCTCCCTTGTGCTGCTGCCGCTGCTGCTGTTGATGCTGAGAGCTGCGAGTGTGAGGACCGTGCAGTACAACTCTCTGTCCAGGACAGAGCTGGACACACCGGACACCGTGATGGAGCGCGGGCTGGAGAACAGTATCGCGGACGCCACGGTAGAGGACGATGAGAACGGCTCGCCCGGGGACACCGAGGAACCGACCGGGGACAACGACACAAACTTCCAGCAACACGGCAGGTAATAATAAACACAACGATCCAGACCACCGGTCCTTCCAATGCAAGCCGCCTTTTAGCCTTGTGTTTAGCAAGTGTTCAACTTCCCGGAAGTTTTGTTGTCGAGCTCCTGGAGCTCAAGGATCTCACGTAATGTTTGCTCACGTTGGCTCAGTCTCTCTCCTTATGACCGCTGTGCTATGTCTCTCCGCGTCAAAACATTCCCCCCCCCCCCAAAAAAAAAAAAAAAAAAAATATCGCTAATACAACTAAAACCTTTAGAGCATCAGGTTTACTCTTTCTCTACCATTATACCATTATTTTTAAAGCGTAAAAAGAGCCTTTCTCCTGAACAACTGATGTCGAACTAGTTCACATCAGTGTGTGTTTATGAATCAAATCAAATATCCAGTTTACTTTCTGCATTTATCTCAACACTGAGATGGACTTTAAAACGGCATTACACTATACAACTGTGTGTTTTGCATGATTATTGCGCGTTGTGGGTGATCTGTGTATATTCAGCAGCACAAAGCTCCACAGTCAGCTCAGGGTTACTTCTCATGGCTTGTCAGATGCGCGTTAGAGGAAATAGAAAATGAACGAAGCCTTGTTTTTAAGGTCCCGGCACAGGATTGTCTCTAACTAAAGCTATTATATAGCAAATACAAATTTACTTTAACGTTTAAAACTAGTATTTATTTCATAGAAATCTTGTTTGTTTAGTAGAATCTCAGCCCTTTTTTGACAGGGGGACTCCCAATGTCCTGTACCTCATGCTCATGTGTTATTATTATGATGATACACGGTTACATAAATATCCTCATTTATTTAAAGAACCGTTTTTTTGGTTCATGATGTTTTTCTTGTTGCTTATTGGAACACAGTGAAGTAAAAGCGTGATTATAAAGCAGTGTCTGGCTGTTTCGTGTTGTATCTTGAGCCTGAGACTTGTGCTGGAACTCGTGACTGGAGCGGAAGTTTGGTCCGGTGTTGCAGTGAGGCGGGTGTGGCGCATCATCAACCTGCACTCGCTAATGCTAATGTAACTCGTCCCGTCTCGGTACTTACTATACAAGTTCAGATGAACGGGGGGGAAAAATACAAGTTTTTATTGTTAGGATCTAACTAAAATATAGTTTGTTTGTTTTGGCGTCTCAACAGAGCACATATAACGTCAGCACCTGTTCATGCGCGTTCAGTCAATTCTGTGCTGCTGCACCGATGCCACACAGATGTGACTTCCCTTCATGTCGTTTCTCCTCATGTTGTTTCTTCTCGTTCTTTCTCTTCATTTTTTTATTCGTTTCTCCTCCCACAGTTTCTCCTCGTCTCATTTCTCATGTCGTTTCTCCTTGTCTCATTAATGTAATTTCTACTCATTTGGTTTCTACTCATGACATTTCTCCTCCTTTTCAGTGACTCCCCTTTTCCTCCTCCTCCTCCTCCAAAGTTGTGTTTTTCTGTTAAATCCTGGTTTGGTTCAGTTTGACACACTTACAGTCCACTGGAGCACACAGAGGGTGTGGTGTTAACTTCATAAACATGCAGCAGACACAGAATACTGTTTTTTGTTTGTTTGTTTCTCAGCGGGCCACAATTTCATCTAATAATCAATTTATAGATGAGAAAGAAATGGATTCAGATTGGTCAAGCATCTTTGAATGGCGTTTTTGATTTAAATACATGCCTTTATTTTATCAAGCTGAAAGTGTGCAGTACGTTCATGTGGAAAATCCGATTTTCCCCCCCTCCAAATGATGTCTATAACTTGTTTATGGGAGCTGATTTCCACCACATGTTATGCAGATTTATTTCACCCTTGTGACCTCTGATGTTGCGGTTGCAACTTAAACCTGCATAATTGCAAGTTATTTTCCTGCAATTATTGTTATATTATTTTTTTTACATGGTCACACTTGAGTCATTATCACACGGCTGTGATTTTACATATCGCAATATTTTGGAATTGTAGGTTTATCCTATGCATAATGAATCATATCTCTATCCTGAGGGTGTTTTTTTTTTTCTCTTTTCTTTCTTTTTTTCTTTCAGTGTGAACTGACCCCTCTGGTTGAATATCTTATACAGTACGTTATCGCAATATTTCCAGTATTTGTTTGCATGTAGAGTATTCTTTTACATCTCTGACTTCCAGGTTAGGCCTTATCAGTTTACCAAAGACAATTAATTAATGAATTAATGAATTAATTGTTGAATTAAAAATCTTATTTACTTTTACTAGCTCGTCATTTAAGTTTTTATGGCATCAAAGAATTTTAATTTCTACCATTTGTAAACTTTTGAGAGCTAGACAAAAGATTTTTCATTGTCAAGCCACTTGATTTATGAAGTATGAAGGTGTAGAGTCTTATACTACTGCTGTGAGAACCCTTACTGACTTGTTTACAGGATCGTCAGCTCATAAAATCTGTTTATAGGGGATGTATGGGTGGTAGGAGCGTGAAGAGAAGACGGCTTATTTTTAAAGCGCCTGCTTAAGCTTGTGTACGCTTTCAAAGAATGATTGAATCCCTGGTACCACTTCCTCTGTCAGGACCCTGAACAAGACCCATAACCCTCTCTGATCTATTGGGACTTCAAGAATTTGCTTCAGGATTAATAAAGTTTTGTCTTGTCTTAGTCTAAGGGTTTGCGTTTTTTAATCCGACTTTATTGATGGTCAGTGATTGAAGTTACTGAAGTTAACAGATCCTAAGGTTACCTGGTACCACTTCCTCTGCCAGGACCTTAAACAAGACCTATAACACTCTCTAATCTATCAGTGCTGGGACAG
The DNA here is from genome assembly GCA_030449085.1 of Kryptopterus vitreolus. Classification (NCBI taxonomy): domain Eukaryota; kingdom Metazoa; phylum Chordata; class Actinopteri; order Siluriformes; family Siluridae; genus Kryptopterus; species Kryptopterus vitreolus. Next base: position 4,238,724 of record JACRUU010000014.1, read on the forward strand.
AAACGAAGTGTTTCATGAACGTGAACTTGCACGTGAATCCATACATCGAGTGCTGGGTTTGCTATCTTTCATTGACGTTTTGTTTAGTCAGCCAGTGCAGGCTCCCAGAAATATCTCTACACTTGTCTCCTGAGGCATTGCCTTTTATTATCGCACTATTGATTGCTTTCTCATCATGTTATCTTATCTTGAAAAGAGACAGATTTCTTGTTTAATTAAACTGACACCTTGTTCACTTTAAATTAAATGCTTGGCATGTCATTTTGCTTAAACGAGCACACTTTTTTTAACATCATAAAATCCTGGGGTTTGTAAAAAAAAACAAACAAACAAAATATTATACTATTGGTATTGTGATAAATAAAGTCACAATAAACATTTTTTCTGCAATGTGTTGATAATTCATTCAGCTGATGTGGGCCTGTCTGAGAGTTTATGAAGTATCCTGATAAATATATAAGCAAAATAAACTTCCTATAAGTAGTATATATATCTAATATATATATATATATATATATATATATATATATATATATATAGATATATATATATATATATAATATATATATATATATATATTATTTATTTTTATTAAACTTTAATGATTAAACCTTTCATTAATTGATCAAAATGATCAAACAGCTAAAAGTTCCATCACATTTCTCTCGCCAGCTGCTAATAGATTAGCTGAATTACTTTTTTTTTTCTATTTTATTAAATTTTTCCTTTCTGTTTTTAGTTTAGATTCATTTACAGTCCTGTGTCTTGTTAATTTATCTTGTCTGATGTAGCACCTTGGTCTTGGGGGAAATGTTTTTGTTTCACTGTATACTGCACTGCATATTGTTGAAATGACAATAAAGCCTACTTGACTTGCCATTAAAAATGACCTGTGCGCGACTCTGTCTGCATCCCATTTGCCCGCCTTTATTGCAGTTTCCGCTCCCTCTATCACACGATAAGATTAAATGCAAATCTGAACGCTTACTCGATTTGCTGCGCAAACATGTGCACTGTGAGTGTTAAACTGTCCGTGTTTATTTATTTATTTATTTATTCTTTATCAAGCGCTGCGTATGAAGCCGGTAACGAAGAGAAACCAGCCTATTGTACTCGGTTCCTAAGAATCAACACCCGCAGGCCTTTCCCGAGACATGGAACAGCTTAACTGGGGGATGGTGTTCTCCTGGGACCGTTTCAGCGATGCACAGCTTGGCTGAATGGCAAGCGGGAGTGTAACCCAGAAACCCGGGAGACTTGTTCTACACTACAGAAAGCAAATACAGTAGATCGCCACTTTGCGCCGAACATCTCCAGAACACTCGCTGCCGTTTAGAGCGAGCGGCGGCATGATCATCAGTCATATGGAGAGTAGTGGAAGGGAAGGGAAGGAAAAGAAAAGGCCTCTAATTTCCCTTGTGTGAGCCTCAGAAAAGATGATCAACAACTCAGGCTGCACCACACTACCAAACAACATACATGTAGCATTCTGTTTGTGGTTTGAATAGCCTTAACTATTACGATTTTTTTAATCTCATCCCTAGAAGAAAACATCTGGATCGTTCTCTCTGAAATTAATAAAAGCCCAGAGAGTAAATGAAGTTTGGTGTCGGGGCCCCCGCAATTAGTAATCCCATCGCAGTTCGTTTTTAACTAATGATGTTTCATGTGGAGAACTTGGGAGAGGAATGAGTTTGTGAAGGTGCTGCCGTGTTACAGAACATGCAGCGCGGTGATAACGGTGTGTAGGATTGTGAGCACCTTTTGCTTTCGCCCCTGTTCCTTTTCTTTGTTCTGGCTCCGCTGTGAAACGCACCACATCTTGTGACTTTCTGACAGAGAGAGAGAGAGAGAGAGAGAGGCGTAGAAGTGCCAAATCAAACACAGGACATTGGTGTTTGTGCGAGTAACAGAAACCACTCAGAAGGAACTGATAGTGAGAAGTGTGTATTTTCCTTTGAAGAATCGGATGAGACGGATGTGAAGTGTTGTGACTGAAAGAATGTCTTGAGGTGCATTTGGTCATGGATTCAATCATCTACAGCTGTAAATGTAAATCAATAGTTAATCCTATTTACGCATATTGTGAGTGTGTGTGTGTGTGTGTGTGTGTGTGTCGGTGCACACCAAGTGTGTAGCTCGGATTGACCTGATTGAGTATATTTTTGGACTAGTGGCGATTCCACAGAGACCTTTTGTAGAAGTAACACTTGAGGTGCCCTATCTCACACACACACACACACACACACACACACACACACACACACACACACACACACACACACACACACACACACAGACAGACTTGCTGTTACAGCTCTCTTCTGCCTGCCTGGCACAAACCATGGCAGTCTAGCTCCAGCTGCCTACTGCTTAGCAACAGCCAACCAGCAAGCGTCGAGCTTGGAAACTTGTTAGCCAATTAGAAGGACGGAAGGCAAAAGTGCTCAGAATTTGAGTTGGGTGCAGAGAGAGGGAGAGAGAGAAAGAGAGAGAGAGAGAGAGAGAGAGAGAGAGGAGAGAGAGAGAGAGAGAGAGAGGAGGGCAAGAAAGCAGGCTGCCAAGTCTATGTGCATGCTTTATTGTTTTCTGAAAATGGAAACTGATTGTGGAGCTGTAGGATATGAAATTCAGCATGTGATTTAAAAAAAAGATTATTTCCTCGACAAACATTTGTCTCTAAAATACTTCTAAAACTGCTTTAAAGCCAATGAAGCATGACTATGGGGGTCTGTGAAATGATTATTATTATTATTACACCCCAGTAGCCTTAAAAAATAACTAAAGGTATCAATAAAGCCAACTTGAAGCACCGCAATTGGACAAATCCTAAATATTGTTGTACACATGTAAAGAATGAGCTTAATATTGGAATAGTTCTGGGGTTTTTGTTCATAAAATAAATCTGTGCTCAGGGAGTCAAAGCAAGGTTTTTTTTCCAATTAAAGTTAAAGGAGTCCCTGGCTGAGTGTTGATGGGGGGAGTTCGGTGTTCGGTGATGAATGAGCACCGCAGGACTTGTAAGCAATGCAAGTGGTCCATGTGTGAATGGTTTGTGGCAGCATTTATAACTTATTCAGCAACTCCTCGCAAGTCTTGTTCTTACCGTTTTCTTCCTCATCGCAGGGTAAATAGACTCGTATGCTGGTCAAAAAAAAAACATGCTTGTGTTTACTAGCATGCTTGCTTTCCCTCATGTATGTGAGTTTGCACTTTCTGTACTTGTTCACTACTTGTGGAGTTTGCGTCTTCAGATTCCGAGAGAGAGAGAGAGAAGAGAGAGAGAGAGAGAGAAAGAGAGAGAGAGTATGGGAAGGCTGATCAGCCTGAGTTTCTTACACGTATCAAAGTTCTGCTATTTGTTTATCGATCGTTTTCCGGACAACTACTTGCGACTTTGCGGAGGAGCCGCCCTGCTGCAGTGCTGCAGTGGGTGGAGAGCACGAGAAAAGGTGGGGAGAAGGGGAAGGGGAGAAAAAAAATGGGGAGAGACCGTGCAGGCAGATCTTTAAAACTAGGCGGAAGAGACACAGCGAAAGAACGCGCTAGCACTAGGACCCGGTGCTGTCTTCGCTGCTTTGGTTTCTTACTGCTTAGCAACAACGAATCAGCTGCCCAGATCAAGGCCAGGCCGCGGCCAATAAGAGGAGCCGAGCGCCATGCCATGGAGTTTTGATTTCAGCGCCTGTGAGTTGTAAGCGAACACAGGAGAGACGGAGCAGGCACGAGAGAAATAACGCAATAATGATCCGGGGTTCCATAGATGATGAGGGGAAA
>JACRUU010000014.1:4247500-4292500 GCA_030449085.1 Kryptopterus vitreolus
CTAGGATATTAACATGGAGGGTCGGGTATAATTTAAAATTCTTTGGAGGTGAGGAAAAAAAAGTCTCAGAGACATTAGAAACAAACGAGAATCATTGTTTCGCTGTCAGGAAGCCCTTAAATACCCAACGGCGTGGGAAACGCTGCGACATGGCCCCCGAATCGGAAATGCGAATCAGAGGATCCTAAACGGTCCATCTTGTAAACTGATGTTTAGATTAGCACATAAGGTCCTGGCAGAATTTCCAGGTGGAAAAAAAAATCCACGCTGGAATTGGTAAGAGGAAATGCAGACTTTTATCAATTTATTTCATTATAGGTCAAATATTTTGCATGCAGGAAATGAATTGAATGTATAGGTAAGGCCAGAACAAACCTCAAAAGCAGCATGAGCATGTTAAGAATCATGGTCAGGTTCTGGATTAGTAGGTCAGACATGATATGGATTGATTTATAGTAGGTCAAAACTTTTTTCTTACAGTGAGCTGGATTTGATATTATTGTGTGATCTCGGATAATTGCGCTGTCAGGAATGAGGTTGGTCTGGACTACAGGAAGTGCAGCGACGTATCATTTCGAGGGTGACGTCTGTAGCCTGTCTACCTGTACAACCAGAAAATGTAGTTACACAGGGTAACGACTGTACAAATCCTTCCCGATAAGAAAGCTCTGTAAACCCCTTACGATCAATCCTTTACATGTAGGGGTTTTCAATAGGCCAGTACTAATCAAATGATGTATTAGACCTATAGGTGAGACTTATTAGGCATGTTAATTCGACTCGCTTCAGTGAGATACACGCCATGGCCCCAGCTGCAAGCACACAGCTCGAAGAAATAATTGAGCGTTTAATTCAGGCATGTGATTAACTGCTTTTTCTGTGTAGTGACTCATGAAGCTCGTGACACCTAATTCACTAATTCGTGATTTAAATTAATAAATTTTTTTTTTCAACAGTAGACTAATTTTGACAGAGTGTGATGAAGTGTTGGTGAATTGATTAAAGCGGTGCGAGTCTCACCCTGTGCTTTTACTGACTGCTTACGGGGGCTGCTGTTTTAAACATAATTAAACTGCAGTTTGGGTTGGCAATGTATTCATTCATAGATAATAAAAAAAAAAACAACAACAGTATAATATTTGCATACATGTTTTTCATGGGAACGTTGGATATCATCAGCCTGCTGGGATCCTTTGTAGATGTTGTAGAGGCATTTTTCTCTGGAGGGACTTAAATTTATCCCATTTATACAAATGGGAGGGGGGGTCGCTTCCCTCGCTTCCAAACATGCTGTGATATGCGATGAAAGAATTAAAAAAATGTTTAAGTTTAAGAATCGGATACTTGTTATAAAATTAAACTGTCAATTCCTGGACTGTTTTTTTTTTTCTTCACCTGGTAATCTGCCCGGACCTTCTGTCCAATGTGCCAGGACCTTATGTGGTAATCTAAATTTCTAAATTTTCATTAACCAATGTAATAAACTATTATGTTGCTGTGTGTGTGTGTGTGTGTGTGCGTGTGTGTGTGTGTGTGTGTGTGTGTAGTGTATGTATATATATATATATATATATATATATATATATATATATATATATATATATATATATATTCTCGTCAAGTGATGACAGGAGCAGGTGATAACATAAACTGGATCATGTGCAGGATTTAAAGTGTAGCAAACCTAGTGTACACACACACACACACACACACACACACACACACACACACACACACAAACTGTGTCTTACCCACTATTTCGCAATTTGACGTCTGTTGGTATTCCCCCCTGATTGTTCCTGTGATTAGCAGGGGCAAGGGACGATGAGATCATCTGTCAGTCACTGCAAGCTGTTCTCTCTCTCTCTCTCTCTCTCTCGCTCTCGCTCTCTCTTTCTTATTTATTCATTAACACACAGATAAGCTTTTTCAGGCAAAGTGAGTAGGTATCAAGGTCATGAAGCATAACATAGCAAGTGCATTTTTTTGTTGTGTGTTTCTCTGTGCTTAATATGAAAGGGTTTCTAGTTTAGTCTTTAAAGATTTGTTTCTGTAAGTTGTAAATCTCAGTAATTCCTGGGACATCTGTATAAAACTTTAAAGCTCATTTCTTTTTTAAACCTCATTGGTCCAGGTCAGCGTGTTCTGGGGCCTCATATAATCTCTCAGTTACGGTTTTCCTTATCAGCACCATATCAGTTTTGGATTTGTGTCAGGAACACAAGCTGAAAAACTTCACAGAACTTTCTGGCTTTCAGTTTCCACCTTTATGTGATAGCTTTTGTATTGTCGAACAGTTAATCCTGTATTTTACACATGAAACTTTAGTAAATTCATTCCCCATTTACACGGCCACAATGCCTTTTACGTGAAATGTCGTGTTAAGTCACCATCTACAAAAGACTGGTTTGAAAGTGAGTGCTTAAACCTTTAGGCCCAGCGAAGTTCTTTATGATCAAAATCTGAACGCTGTTATTGTGGCGTACTCAATTAGCTTTCCAATCCATGTAAATTGTGTAACATTTGTTATGTAACATTAGAGGAAACAATGCTCAGTCTGCTATGTTAGCTGACACTAGATCTTCGTCCCTGCTCAGGTTTTCGGCAATAAGATGTTCATCCCGTCTCTGGATGGAGCTTTGTTTCAGTGGAACAGGGACAGAGAGAGCATGGAGGCTGTCCCTTTTAGTGTCGAGTCCCTACTTGACTCGTCTTACCGTGTCGGAGAGGACACTGTTCTGGTTGGAGGAAAATCGCTCACTACCTATGGCCTCGGAGTCTATAGTGGCAAGGTACGCTCGCACTATTAGGATGGGGTGTTTATGATTTTGTTTTCAATATGACAGAATGTCATAATCATACTTTAATTTTAAACTAGTCTTTGCAATATGTGCCGTATGTGCTTAGCCAGCCTTCAGATCTTTTTACATCATAAGGAAACTGAGCACTCTTTAAGGAGAGCCTTATCTGCTCTGTTCTGCATACTGCCCCTTCCACTTAAAGAGCATGAATTAATTATCCCTTTTGTAACCCTACACATCATAACTATATGTATAAAAATAACTAAAATTGTAAACGTGTTTCTATATTTTTTACAATTGAAATGTTATTTCAATAGAGATCTGATAGCCTTAATTAATCGCATGTCATAATATCAATTTAACTCAAGATCTCTCCTTTTAATAAAGTGATTATATATATATATATATATAATGTACACACACACACACACACACTCCTATTTATTTATTTATGTATCCTTTCTTTATCTCAATGTAGCTGAAGTATATCTGTTCGGCCGTGGGCTGCAGTCATTGGGGAGAGGAGGAAGCAGAGCCAGAGGACATGCTGTTACTGCAGAGAACACAGAAAACCGTCCGAGCCGTGACCCCACGAAGCGGCTTTGAGAAGTAGGTCATATCTCTGTCCGTTCACCCTGAGATGCACTCCAGCCCGTGTACTTAATGTTTTGGCTACACTGACCCTTTTGTCTCTGTCTGCCAGGTGGAACTTCAGTGTAGGAAACTTCCAGCTAAAGTTTGTTCCAGAGACTGGCACTCAGCTCGGCTTTTTGGAAGGAGAAACATCCGATACGGAGGCGTGGCACGAACTGCAACGTGACGGGCCGCGCGTGATCTTGGAGGAAGCAGAAGCACACAGTCAAAACCACCCTAATGCACACATACAGGCTAAAGGCCTTGACCTGGTGATCAAGGTGTCCATTCCCGACTGGAAAGTTATGGCATTTAGCAATGGACCAGGAGGACAGCTCATCTGGGAACATCAGGTGATCTCTTGTTTCTTTTTCCTTTTTTTTTTTAATTTTAATTTTAATTTTTTTTTTCTTTTAAAGATAACGTCAGGCTCTGACAAGCAATTAAAGATTTGCTTTTGGAAGATAGAGATGTGTTAGGATCTTGTTGAGGAGAAAGTGCCACTGGCTGCCACTTTGATAACAGTAGTAATGGCGATTTAAAGCAATTTTACAGATTTCTTTTTTTGCATTTTATGCAGTATTTATGAATGGCAACAAAGAATTGAATGAATGAAAAGCGGTTGTGATGTGCCGCTTGAGCAGCGTCGGCTCTGGTTTAAAACGCTTTATCGGCAAATCTGAGGTACCCGAATTGTGCTTATTGTGGACTTTTAATGCCCACACCTGAGACATTTTCTTCCCGGAGTACACGACGAGAGTGCTGCATCTGTGATCCCAAATACTGACAGACGCCACTTCTTTTTTTTTTTTTTTACCTCCCCACTGATTTTATGTGGCTACTTCTGTAGTATTGGCAACTCAAACTTGATTGTATATGCACACACGCACACACACACAAGCACACACACACACACACACACACACACACACACACACACACACACACACACACACACACACACACACACACACACACATCCCTGCTAGTACGTGATAAGCACAAGTAGGTTTCTTGTGGGCAGTAATTCCTGATTTATTTTCTTTGATAAAAGAGTAAATAAATGAATGGAAACTGATGACCGCTCTTCTGACGTGTGTACTATGTGTGCCGTCACTGCAGTTCTGCACACCCATCGCTTCCGCCTGGTTGGTCGGCGGAGGAAAGGTGACCCCTATCAGTCTGTTTGATGACACCACTTACACCGTCCAGCCTGAGAGTGATATGCACGAGGAGGACGATGACATTATAGAGGAGGCACGTGGAGCCACAGAATCCAGTATTTATCTAGGTAACCAACAGCATGGTGCTTTTCTGTGACATTTTGTGTAAGGTCAAGAGAGATGTAAGGTTTTTATTGAGCTATTTCTGCTTACAGGGATGTTTCAGGGTCAGTTGTATTTACAGTCTTCGGTCCGAATGACCGAGAAGTTCCCATCCAAAACGAAAGCCCTGGACAACCAACACATCGGCAAAGACATCATTCCTCCTCCCACGGTCAAGTGGAAGCCTCTCATACGTACGTTTGCACGGCAAACAACACAGACGTGGTTTATTGCGTGAAAAATATGTGTTAATCGTATCTGTAATTTTTGTACCAGACTCTCCTTCCCGCACCCCGGCGCTTGTAGGAACAGAGGAGTTCGATAAGTGTTTGAAGAACGACAAGTTTTCCTATGAAGAATACAGCAACGGTGCTCTGTCCATCCTGCAATATCCTCATGGTTCGAATTTCTTATATTTAGAATCAAACTATTAGTTTGTTGTAAAGTATCGCAATAATTCAGGTCCACCCCCCCTTAATCTCCGTCTCATAGATAATGGATACTATTTCCCGTACGGTACGCGGTACCGCGGTCGACGAGAGGTGACGGCGGTGAGCATAATGCACACGGGCGAGGCTGGAGGGATGAGGAGGAAGGACCCGGTGCTACTTCTGCCATGGTGGAAAGAGATCTTGGGCACCATCATCTTTTGCATCGCCGCTACGACGTACATCGTCCGCAAGTTCTTCCACCCTCACACGACGTACATACGGGTAAGATCGGAACGCCTGGAAGCATACTGGAATTTTAGACATGGATTTTTATTTATTTTAAGTACTTTAATTACTAAACCAGGTAATGCCCCCTGCCATGTGACCGTTGCTGCATCATTCGTCCGTTGTGTAACGCTACTTTTTGTATCAATTAAGTCAAAACCTTCCGACACTATCCCATCCCAATCAGCCAGTTAAATCCTTTACAAATTCTATTAGTGCACTCCTTCTGAATTCTTCATTTTGATTTAAAAATGGTATTTGTTTCTGATTCATTGCAGCAGCGCAAGGAGTCTGAGACACAGTGTCAGACGGACACCAAGTTCGAACTGGACGTGAGCGAACCCAGGGAAACCGCCTTAGACTCCCGGCCCAGCGAATATGTCTCCAGGTAAAAGGGATGCTAATAAAGTAGTATTTCAGCAAGGTATTTCTTGTTTGATACATCGATGTCCTGGAGACCGCCTAGTGGACGGTCATTTTAGCGTAATGAAAATGCCGACCTCATTGTAACGGCACAGGCACACATGCCGTGGAATGCATGCCGGTGGCAACCATATGGTTCTCGCGGAGTCATGGCTGGAATGTCGGTTTATCAACAGCTGGTTCATCTATTTACAGAATGTATTCACCCTGCTGCATACTTACTGCTCATCACTCTATGGCTGCTTTAACACAAGTAGGACAAAGTGCTGGTGAATGCGCTTTCTGGGATGATTGTGGGCAGGGGCGGAGTGGCTCGTGTTACTGCCACACTGTAAACACATTTAAAAAACTTTTTTTTCCTTTTAGGATAAATTATTAATTTAGTAAGGACACTTGATGAGAGTAGCACTTTTTTAAAATTAATTAATTAATTAATTAATTAATTAATCGATCGATCGATCGATCGATCGATCGATCGATTGATTGATTGATTGATTGATTGATTGATTGATTAATTAGTTAATTTATTTATATAAATCCTCTGCGTTCTGATAGTTACATTCCTTTTCCTGTAGATAAAAACATAAACTACTAATATTTATTCTAAAGCCATTTAATACAGTCTACAAATGCATCCTGAACATTTCTACCCTTGTTTAATACTTCAGTATTGGAATGAGTACAAGGTGAAACAAACTGTTTTGCCTTGCATACTTAAATGCTGTTTTGTTTGTTTATTTTTTTTTCCTCCCAGAAAGAACAACTTAGAATGAGTGAATTCCCCCATGTACTCCTCAACAGGCAGCCACTATAAGCTTTAAAATGTCCAAATAAATCATAGTTAAACTCAATACATTTTTGCTTTTGCATTTTCCAAAGTACACTTTTATACATAAATTCCCTGAATTAGGGCTTTATATAGTTATAATAGCAAGACATTATATTAAACGGTAGGATTTAATCCAATTAATTGAAACAATAATTGTCTGAATAATCGTCAATTTCTCCTTAATAATAATAATAATAATAGTTTATATATATATATAGTTTTATATCGCACCTCTATTAACATCTCAAAGCTCTTTACAAGCATAGGAATAGAGATAAAAAAAGAAATAAAGTCTGGGAGTCTTTCAGTGTTTCTGAGTGAGAAATCAAATGTTATATATATATATAATTTTTTAATTCATGAATGAGACATTTTCATTTCCTTTTTTTTTTTAACTCTGAGGCTATTTTGTATCGCAGGTACCTGACAGACTTTGAACCAGTGCAGTGTTTAGGGCGAGGTGGATTTGGAGTTGTGTTCGAGGCACGCAATAAAGTAGACGACTGTAATTATGCCATCAAAAGGATCCGCCTACCCAACAGGTAAACGCTGACTTTTGTATTGCACTATTCAAATATACATAGCTTCCATCCATTGAATAAATGTTTTATGTGAAAATGTGAAACACCTTATATAGAAATGTAAATACTATGAACGCGATGAAGACGTTACGTATGCCATGTATGATGCTAACACACAAGCAAACATCCATTACATTGTGAACTATTTGTTTGTGTGAACAGGGAGGTGGCCCGGGAAAAGGTGATGCGCGAGGTAAAGGCCTTGGCTAAATTGGAGCATCCGGGTATAATCCGTTACTTCAACGCCTGGCAGGAGAGTCCACCTCAGGGATGGCAGGAAGAAATGGATCGACGCTGGCTTAACGATGCCAGGTACAGTCAACCTCAAAATCAACAAGGCTTCACATAGAGCACATATTACTTACTTGCGTTGTTATTTATTAATTATCATATTAGCTTGATTAGGAGTTATTTATACATCTTTGAGCCTGTTCATATATGTACATTAGACAAATACAGACAATGAGAAAAGTCAAACATGAAAAAGAGTATCATTGTGGAAACAATCAGTAGAAGTTTACATACAGGGATTTCTAAAGAGAAATGTATGTATGACAAATTATATTCTCCCTGTACCCATTTCTGAAGTGCCTGTAGTACGGTTTGTGATTTTGACTCTTGTTCTTAAAGCAATCCGTTTAGTATCAGTGTTTTAAAATCCACAATTCTGTCAATCACCAAATCCTTGACCTTTTAGAATTCCTTTTAATGCACTTGGATATTAGACTTACTCTCTGTATGGAAATCTGTGATCCTGCAGCTAGTATAATGTACGTGCATGTCATATTGCCTCATCCAGGACGAATATGATCGACTCCAGACAACAAAAAGCTTCGTTTTCACTCGTTTCTGGAGTAAGCCGGCTGTTTAACCAGCCACACTTTCAGAAGGGGGTGGGGAAGCATGAGCACACAGCCTGACACACCTCCTTTCCGACCAATCAGCTCACCTTAAGGCTGGTAGGCAGAGAACACCGGAGATATATGTGACCTTTACTTCGCTCTCTACCCGGAAGAGACGTAGCCGATCTCTGCGATTCATATTTGCAGTACAAACCGTGACTTTGTGATGAAGTGACACAGAGTCAATAGCCATTATTTATAATCCACCAGAAAACTGTGACATTAAACTTACTTACTCTGCTGCCTAATATAACAGTTTATGTGCGGTCCCGTTAAATAGGCTGGTGAGGAAAACCTAGTGTTGACAAAAAGCTATATATGGTACTTAAGCAGATTTAAGGAACTTGCATTTGAACACTGTAATAGAATAATGCTTTATGTTGGGGGAATACTGAGAGCTCCGACATCACCGTACTCTTCGTGTGTGTTATAACAGCGCCACTGATTGGCTGCTCAGCTCTCCCGACCACATGGAGGCTTTCTCTGTGAAGGTGCCCGTCTCCACGCCGTCTCCGCTCGATTTGCGGAGCGAATGCGCACCTAGCGGTGGAAAGGATCACGTGTGTGTGGACGGCCTGGGTCTGGACAGCATGATGTCGGATCAGGACAGCCGCGCCGACGCCGAGCCTGAATCGGAACTCTCTGGAACGCCACATTCTTTCGAGCTCTGTCCTCCTCGCACAGTGGCCCATAACGATTGCACGTCCTCTTCCTTTGACATTGTGTTCGAAGACTCTGGGTGTGATCAGCACGACAACGACGCGGAGCTCAGCTGCTCCACGCCGGTTCCTACACAATGCCCGTCTCAGTCGAGTTCCATATATCACCCGAAAACTTGCTCGGGCCCGTTGTCCGCCTCTCCTCCTCGGCCGACGTCCCTGAAACTGCCGCCGCAATCTCCAAATCCTGCTCCGCGCCCAGCGCTGACCCCCAAAGTCTACTTGTACATCCAGATGCAGCTGTGCAGGAAGGAGAACCTGAAGGACTGGATGGCACAGCGCTCTCAGCCCGAGCTCCGAGAGCATTCGCAGTGTCTCGCCATCTTTCTGCAGATCGCCGAAGCCGTCGACTTCATCCACAGCAAAGGACTCATGCACCGAGACCTGAAGGTAGCGCTTTGCTACTTGTGCTCCTGTTTATACTCAATGTTGACGTGTTGTTTCATAAATCCGACCAATAATTTTTTTCTCCCCCCCCCCCATTCGTTTTTTTTCTCTCCTTTCTTCCTGTCCGTCAGCCCTCTAATATCTTCTTCACGCTGGATGACGTCGTGAAAGTCGGGGACTTTGGGCTGGTGACAGCTATGGATCAGGAGGAAGACGACGACGAGGAATTGAACACGCTCACTCCAATGCCATCTTACGCTCGTCACACTGGCCAAGTGGGCACGAAGCTCTACATGAGCCCGGAACAGGTGTGTGTAGATTTGCATTTACAGCATTAAGCAGACGCTGTTCGCCAAACAGTGGCTCATAGACGTCTCTGTTGAAAAAACGTCCTCGTGCTAAAGTCTCTTTTTGTTTTTTGTTTTTTTCCAGTTGTCAGGAAATTCGTACTCTCATAAGGTGGATATTTACTCTCTGGGCTTGATCCTGTTTGAGCTCCTCTGCCCGTTCCGCACACAGATGGAGAGAGTCAGAGTAAGCGCAAATCCTGCTCGTATTCCGTTTTAAATTCAGATTAACGGCAGCTTCAGTCTCGGGAGAGCTTTAATAAGGTTTAATGCATTCTTTTTGGTTCCTCTAGACTCTCACCGAGGTCCGGGCGCAGCGCTTTCCCATGTCTTTCTGCAAAAACAATGTTCTTGAGGTGAGTCTCCTTTTTTTCAGATTGGAAAGATTGAATATTTTCCACAAAGTCTGGGGGGAAAAAAAGGGAGCAGGCACCAAAAAAAAGCTATTATATTGTTCTTGTGAGGGAAGATCGAAGGCACCAGGTCTGGCGTGTTTAATTTGTGTGCAGTGTTATTGTTTATTTCTGACATCCTCATCGCCTCCATATTAATGTCATTAAAGCATGAGCGGTTTAAATATATCCTACAGGGATAGGGATAAGTCTTCGTTTGCGGCATCGAATTGTAATGGAATACTGCCCTCTGGTGGCTAGATGTAGTTTCACAACGACAAATGAGTAATCGAAATATTTGTTGGGTTTCGCGCTGTTTATTTCAGTGGTGGACAAAATGCACGTATTTAAAGAAAACAGATAAACTAGTTAAAATGGCACCGCAATAACATCATATGCTGTGTTTAAACTTTCACTTGAGTAAAAGTACAAACGTATTTGCTTTCAAATGTACTTAAACATCCAAAGTATTAAGCTTTATTGTGGTTATAATGATCCTATTAATCATCACATTGTCACTAGACTTTTCCTTAATCAACTCGGTTTGCACAGAAAAAGACTATCAGGTTATAAATAGAACGATATCAGTGAGTCAAACAAGCATTTCATTTAACCTTTTATTCTTGAATTTTACATAATACATAGATCCTACCATGAACATAGCCATCGGAGCTGGAATGGTATTAAAGAAGGTAAAAATTCAATGAGTCGAACACTCGATTGATATCTAATAAAATGATCATGAGCCCAAAGCCTTCTCTTCAACTACTTCAAAAGATTTGTGAAAAAAAAAAAGAAAAAAAAAAGAAGGGGGGATACGAGTGTTGTGGCAAGTTAGAGCCAGGAGTCTCTTCCATCCTTTATTCCTCTTATAATGTTCTGCTCGCTGATGAAATGGCGCTGAACTGTACGGTCACGCTTCTTATACCATCAAGTCCAAAACAGAGTGCACACTTTACCCTGATTGGTGGTCGAGTAAAAAGTATACTTCACTTTGAAATATAGTGGAGTTAAAGTAAATCTCTCCCCTCCCCAAATAGAAATCCTTAAGGTAACGTACAGATATGAGGGTCACGAGTGGTGAGGACATAATTGAATTATCATTGTCATTTACCACTTCAGGGTCTGTGCTTCATCCCCCCCCCCCCCCCCCCCCCCTGCTAGAAAATACCCTCTGTTTCAGTACCGAGTGCTCTTTTATTGAGTAATTTGTTTTCTTGTGTTCTCCAGGCTCAGATGGTGCGCTCTATGCTTTCTCTGGTTCCCGCCGAGCGGCCCGAAGCATCCGAGATCACGGAGACGCCATTGTTTCAGGAGCTCGAGGTGCCATGCAGAATAAGGCAGCGCACACGAACATACAGCTCCTCATCCACGGGACGGCCATCACGACAGATATCCAGCTCTTCTTAAAAAACACACACACACACATATATATATACACCCGCTGAGTTCTCTCTGGCCCTCTGTCAGCACCTGGGTCGAAAGCGAGCATTTTTTTCTATGGAGCGTCCTCACAGTTTAAGCACATGCTGTAATCTCAGTCTTCATCGCCAGATAACGCGGGAGGCATTTTAACCTCCCGGTCGTTCCATCCCGAGCACAAACCCACACGCAGATGCCTGCTCACGATGTCTCTGCCTCTCACCTCACCGGCCTCTCCACACTGACTTTCCCGCCCTCCTCACTGCCGAGGTCTTTTGGTCTTTTTTTTCCATCGTTCACAAGTTTAAAAGAAGATAAAGACATTCACTCAGGAGAGAAGACGCTAACCAAATGGCTCGACTCCTCGCTGATCCGGAAGCTCTACGATTGGCGCGTCATCATCTTTACCTCAGTTGCTCTTCCATACCGCGCGCACACACTCACCGATTTATGGGAACGGAAGGTTATACAGCAATGAATGAAGGGAAGCTGATTAATGAGCTGCTTTTGGAACGCTCATCCATTTTTCTTTTTTATTCAGTTTAATAGGAAGGTGCACAGGACTGGCTTCCTATTGACTTATTTCTAAGGCTCTTGTCGATATTCTCATTTCTACTGTAAATAAACCAAAACTCCAAAAAGAGTAAGAAACTTGTTAATGGTGCATGATGAAAACCGGAAGATGTTTGGACACAGTAGCCTTTTTTCCGCTGCCACTTGGAGACTGTGTGTTTTGCCTTAGCAAACAAAATAGTTGACAATTCTGCCATCTTCTTAATTGTGCTGAAGGCTTCCGCCAATAACGTATGATTGGGTGATCGCGATTGAGTAGAATCAAAGAGCGATTTTTGAAGCTGTACGTGTTATGAGATGATGTATAATACTTTTTCATTAATACCAAAACGGGTTCTGAACTTCCTTTTAAAAAAATAAAATAAAAAATAATAATAATAATAAAAAATCCCTTAAGGACAGCCAAATGGGGCGTGACCAACCAGAAACTTCCTCCGTATGCGTAACATGCACCCTTCACTGTTTGTTACTTATTTCCAAAAACTTTTTGAAAGGTTGGGAATGATCCTTTTTTGGCACATGATGCCGTTTCTTTTATCCGACTGTTTCTCCGTACGTTTCCCCTTAGGATCTTTTTTTTTCCCCATCGTGATGGAATCTTGAGATATAAGCTTAGAGTTTGAGAGCATGGAGGTAGAATGGCTGTTTGTTGATATATGCGAGTAGTCTCGTTTTGTTTGCCGACTGGAGAAAGAGTGAGAGAGTGAGAGTTTGGAGTTTGTGCCCGACTCTCCAAAATATTAGTGCAGAATGGATATCGGTTAATGACTTAATCACACTTGTAGAAAACTTCAGGACATTGCTCACCTTTCACTCTTATTATACAGCTTTTGAGTTTTTCCTCAGGAGCTCAGGTACAGTGTTTATTTGATTCGGTTCCTTTTGTCATCAGTGGAAGACGACGAATCCTTTTTTGTTTGTTTGTTTTTGTTTTTCTTTATTCATGTGTCACCATACAGCAAGGGTTTTGTATTGATTAGGCTGTTCCTCAGTCCACAACTGTGACTAGTTCATGCTAATAATGCAAAAGTTCAGACTTGAATATTTTCCTCACTGTAATTCAATGATTACGGTATGATCTGTTTTTTCAGAAGGCATTACCTTTCCCAGGGTCCCCCATCAGAAGCCCCCACACCCCTGTACCCATTACTGTTCTGATCCGATGCTCCTGTCAGTTTTGCAGACCGTCCTCTCTAACCTGTTATCTTTGGGCACAATCCTTTCTCTGTTTTTGTCTCTGTAAATATGTCATTTTTATTTATGTTCTTTGCAGAATCAATCCTTTTGGGTTGGTGATGATGTATAAATGCACTTCATGCAGTGGAGTGTGTTGAAATATTGTGACTTCTTACAAGTCAAAGAATTGAATAAATATTCTATAAACTTTGGTACAAACATTGTTTGGTTTTTATTGACTTTTTAAATCGTTTTTTTTGTTTTTTATTCTGCCTTTTTTATAATTAAAAATATAATGTTAGCTATACAGACATGTCCATTGTCTACAGAAATTTTGCATTGGAGTGTTAACATGGAAACAACAGTCATATCTTGTCATAAGTTCATATCTTGATTCATGGGCAAAAAAAAGCAAACATACTACTAAAAATAAAATATATACTTAGCAGAGTTGTTTAGTCAAATTCACAACTAGAACTTTTATTTCCCCTTACAGGATCTGTGGGAAGAAATTCATCAAAACTGCACTCCGAATTTACACACGAATGTGAACTATAACTTGAATCTTTCAGTCGAAGAGTAAAATCTTTCTTTTAAACTTTGCTTTCTCAACAATGCCATCTGTTCCTCTTTTTTTTTCTTTCTAAATAAGAGCAGTCATTATTTTCTATAAAAGTACAGCTGGAAAAAAAAACAACTTCTGCTATTATTACACTGAGGTTGTTAGTTTTCAGTAACAATCACAACTGTTCATTAAACACCTAACAGATGTATTACATCCTGTTAAACATAATCACTGAGAGAACAGCATCTGTCTGACTAATAGATCTATTTAGGTCTGACACATTTAGGGTTTATTCAAATTGGTTTATGATGATCTGCTTTTGTCTTTAACTCCTTTATTGTTAAAATGGTGTATGAGCAAAATGTCTGCACAATCTACATAGCAACAGATATTCTGCATTCTAACCCCCCCCCCCCATATATATATATATATATATATATAATATATATATATATATATATATATATAAATACATATATGTCATTCATACATTTATATTTATTTTTATTGATATGTTAAAAGTGTAAAACGCTTTTGGGATGGTGCTGCTCTGCTCCAGAAATAGCGCTGGTTTCTCTCACTGGGATCACTGCTCTGGCCTTGTCAGCTCAATCACCAGTTGAGCAGCGACTGATTGAAACTTCTGCCACGTCCCAAACCGCGTGCAACTTCACTAATTAGGATCGGGTAAGAGGGGGGAGGGGCCGAGATGAGGGGGGAGGGAGTACGTGAACGGTAGCGAAGCTGCGTGGTGCTGTAGTGTGTGTGTGTGAGATTTGGGACGTAACCTTTTCTCTGTCAGTCAACTTTGGACTTCCGCATCGCACCGTATCGTCGTCATTTCCGGCTGCGTCTCAGTACCGCAGCGATAAGCATCGCGGAGATGTAAATGGAGAGCGGAGATAAGAGAAGTCTGTGGAGACGCGCGTTGCTGGACCGGAGCCGCACTACAGAAACGGCCTTTCTCTCTAGCTGAGGCGATAGCGGTCTCCCAGCGAGCCTACAGCGGCTTGTCCAGCCAGCGGGTCAGCCATTTTTCGGTGTGTGTGTGTGTGTGTGTGTGTGTGTGTGTGTGTGTGTGTGTGTGTGTGTGTGTTTAGCGAATCCGAATGGCCGGAGAGGTTCGCGGGGCCCTTGGCCGGAGAGCGAGCGTGTTGCTCGGTCTGCCTCGCTCAGGCCTCCGCGGGCCACAATGGCGGACTTTTATCCTCATTTCTGCTGCTTTCGGAGGACTCGTTGGACTGTCCGCCGCCGCCGAGACGAAAGAGTGCGACAAGCCGTGTGTGAACGGCCGCTGCGACCCGGCCAGCGGCACCTGCGTGTGTGAGCCGGGTTGGGTAGAGGAGCAGTGCCAACACTGCGGCGGCCGCTTCAGGTGAGAAAGCGAGAGCACCGGGCTTGCGCTTTCGAGCGTCGCTACACCGCCGTGCCGAGCCGCCCGTACACTGTCACTGCTATCCGGATTATTCCTCCACACACTACCGCATTACACTGCTCCCAGTTCTGTCGGATAGGGACAACTCTGTCCGCTTCTAACTTTGTGTGTGTGTGTGTGTGTGTGTGTCGTGAGTACAAATATAGTGCGTGTGTGTGGAGTGTCGTGATATTGTTAAAGCAGTGTACAGTGTTGACTGACAGGTAGGTGGTCTCACTGGCACTTTTCCTGAATGCGCACTAATTTCTCTCTTGTATTGGATCCTAATCAGGATTGACCATTAAAATTGACCTTATGTACCAAGTCCAGAAGTGTGTGTGTGTGTGTGTGTGTGTGTGTGTGTGTGTGTGTGTGTGTGTTGAACGCGTGTGCTAGGCTTTTCAGCAGCACTTCAGTGTCCCTGTCAGCTGTCAAAGTACTGAAAACTCGGACACCAAGACAGTCTGCCGGTGTTTTGATCCTAATCAGATTGGTCTGTCATGCCAATAAAGCGATAATAAACCCTGTAAAGGAGCGGCTCGTTAGTGCCTGTGCTGTTCCTGGATTGCAGGGTTTAATGAGATCTCCAGATTGGACAAGACATAGCATGTTTATTTAAATGTCCCAGGTTGGACAAATGAATGCCTATTGGGAGAACCGAGGTCTGTAGATCCTTCACTTGCGGACCGAAGAGAGTTTAAGGTTGTACGTTTTTTTTTTTTTATTAATTAGGATTTTCTATGTATGCATTATATAGCTTTATACAGAGGTGCCAAATTAATCACTCTCTGTCCTCAGAGCAATGACTTATTACTTAACTCTGCGTTTAAGTGCATGCACATGTAGATTAGTTGGCATAACTGATGTTAAACTGAAGAATAGCGATCGTATATTAACAGGTCGTGCAAATGAGAATATGGCGAGGGTAGGCGGTGAATGATGCTGGCTCATCGTAGTAATGGCTGACATTCCCCTTTCCTCCTCCATCAACCTTTAATAGCATGATATAAAAGTCACTCATTCGTCCTGAAAGTGGGCCACTGAAAAGATAGGAGGGACGGTGTATCCAGTGTTCAAGTTAAAGAATAAGCCTGTATACTTTTTTTTTTGTCCCCAGGTCCCTGATCTATTGCCAGAGTTAAAATTCCATAACTGAATTACCACTTAGAGGTAGAGGCTGTAATAAATGCGCAGCTTTTATTGCGGAGAGCAGCAGAAGCCTATCTGTCTGCTCGGAACACACAAACACGCTGGCACACGCTTACATGCTCGCAGTCTCCTTCCTCTGAGTGTCCCTTAAATAGATGAAACGCACATTCCTATCTAATTTCCTGTCGCTCTGTAAACTGCGTCCGCTGTGGATGCTGCGTAAGGACTTGTAGCTCGGATTTGTTCCCGTTTGCTTCTGGTCAAGCCTCTCTCTCTGTCGCTGCGATTGCATTTAGATAATTACGTGTGTGTCAGCGCTTTAAGTTTATTTAAGAAGGTGGGCAATTCTTTTTTAAATTTATTTTCTCTTGCTTGAGCGTGGTGGGGTTTCTTGTGCGTTTAGTTCAACGCTTTATAATAGCGAATACTGATAAATATGATCGGAAACCTTTTATAGACGTCGAGTCACCAAATTGGGGTGGTTCAACAGGACCAGGATTGCATAACGCTGCTTACGTATGCATGCAGTTATTCAGAATAGAAACATGCACAGAAACACCCATCTAGAAGTCTTCATGTGTATGGAGTAATGGAGTAATTATCAGATTGAACAAGGCGAATGATCCTGTTTTTAATCCATGAAACAGAATTAATACCAACAATTAACCTGTGTATTTGATCACTTGATCTATTAAAAACATCCTTAAACTCTGTTGAAAAAAGGAAGAAGTGCTAGTTCAAGTATTTCTGTAAGAGATAGGGCTTCAGTCGTCGCTTGAAGATAGCCAGTGACTCTGCTGTTCATCCAGGGGAAGTTCATTCCACCACTTCGGTGCCAGAACGGAGAAAAGCCTTGAACTAAACTTATCTGTTACCCTGAGAGAAGGCGGAAAGAGTCGAGCAGTACTAGACGGTCTCAGGCAACGAGGTGCGGTATGGGGGTTGTGATGAGGTCTCTGAGGTAGGAAGGTTCAGATCCATTTTTGGCATTGTAGGCGGGCAGCAGTGTTTTGAATCTGTGGATCGAGCGCAGCAGTGGGGTGGTGTGGTTAATTTATCAAGTAACAAGACAAGAAAATGTGATTTTTGTAAGAAACCTGGTCGCACAGGACCAATATTCACTGCGATTCTTGATATAAAAAGTGACATGAATAGGTCTTTGCCAGATGTCATGGATTTGGCAGAAGACTCGCACGGTCACGCTCCGTTTCAGGCCGCGCAACATCATAGCGGTGAAGAGATTTTGATTATATCTCACTACACATTCATAACAAGATTATTATAGAATCGTAATAAAAACAACAATCCCACAGGCTGTATAGTTCCCAACTATAAACTGAGCACAACAAACTTTCTTGATGCGGCTCATGTTTCCGATTCTACCTCATTCCAGAGTGGGATCAGACAACCCTGAGTATCCTACACTGTCCTGGTCAACATTAGCAGGTAAGAGGAATAAAACCGATGACTTGATTGCAATCGCACCTGTCAAAGCGACGGATGATGTATCATTATCGGTTAATTCGACGTTGAAAAAAACATTTTGCGGATTCAGCTCTGTCTGGCACAGCGAGCTTCCGTAGATCTCCGCCTCCGCCTCGCATTACACTTGCAATATACGAAATACACCATGGCAGCGCGGTTCTGGCGAATCCAAAGAGCTTGTTTCCAAGCTGGGCGTGGTTTCATCAATCGTATGGAAATGGTTCGGGTTTGCAGACACTTAAGGCATTGAACAAGCCAAAGCCTGCTGTAAAATGAGCAGCACGACTAATTTATTCCAGCACCTCAAGCACAATCACGTTGTTGAATTGGGAGACGTTTGTGGCGCTACGAGCTAAACATGACAGCGGAAAAATGGTTAAAACAAGTAAGAATAGCAGACACATTTTCCCACTGTATCCAAAATCTAACTTTTTCTAAAAAATAAAAAAAATGGAAGCTCTAATTTGAAGAAAGAAAAATTGGAACACAAGTTTCTGAGCAGTTTTTAAAAGTGCTAAATCTGTGATGTATAGTGGGTCAGAGCCTCTCCTGAAATGAAGTTCATGTGGGGTTTCCTGATATGCAGAGATTAGTGCCTACCACAAGGGTACAAAGTTGCTAGGCTCACTGATGCACTCGGGAAGTAAAGGCTCTCCCACTTGGTCCAGTCCCACAAAGCAGCGCATACCTGAAAGAGATTATCCTTTGTATGATGGTAATATATCCGATCATACACCAGGTATAATGTTATGAGCAGTGAAGTGAATAACACAGGGTGGGATAGTCTAGACAGCAAGTGAACATTTAGTCCTCATAGTCCCGTTAATAATTCGTTAACACACATTTTCCCTTTAACGGCACTCATTTCATTAACTTGGCGTGTATTTCTATGTGAGTGATGTGCTCCTTGACTCTGCTTTGTGTTGGTGAATGAACAAGCCCCGGACAACGCAACACAAGAAAAAACGTCAGTCCATGGCCTTGACATATAATGTTAGGACGGAATATAAAAGAGGAAATAAACTTGAGCTACTTGCTGTATTACCGTGTGTAACTTAAACATAACACCAGTTTACAGGGAAAGCAACCAAAACAGGAACAGAATCCTTAAAGGAGCCACGTATAATATTTAACAATTAAAACGCACATTTAAAAATATTTACGTTGAAAAACCAATAAATTAATATTCAATAATCTTTTCCAATTTGAATTAATAGTGTGTGTTTCTATTTGAGTTTTATTTTAACGAGGTACAAATTGTGACGGCTAGACGACTCCAAAACTGCACTTATTGTGTGGTGTTCCCGGGCTGCCGTCGTATTGTTGTCATCGTACGCTAGGCCCTGCATATTCTTTGCATTGTTTTTTTTATTGATTTAGTTTAGAATGATTCCACATGACCATCATTCTCGCTCTACGGTTGATTCTTCATTATCTTCTTTCGTGTGCGGTCTAATCGAAAGCACATTGGCTCGTTGTGCAACAGCAGTTTGTGCACTATGCTGTATAGATCATGCATGTATCCGATGAATCGAGTCAGTGTAACTTTGCATAATTTTTCAATTGTGTTAATCGGTGAAAGTGAGGAATTATTTTAGATACATTAAAAGTGTTTTAGATACATTAAAAGTGCCCCCCCCCCATTATAGAATATAATTATCTTCTAAACATAATGGGGAGGTTGGATCAGAGAAGTTAAGACTCAAGCAAGGCTCCTGTGGGGCTGTATCACATGTGGACCCTCTTCCCTGACCCCAGCATCCTGTCATCACTGGGATATCACTGTGCTCTAAAGTATATGTGACGAGTATAGCGCACCTTTCTTCTTCTTCATTTGAATCTATTTAAATTAGGGTTTCGTGTTTTTTACGAATTCGGAACGCTAACACATCAAAAATATAATGTACAAAATTTTTCTTGTGATTTATTTAGTGATTTATTAATTTTTTCCATCGGCTTGTATTTCTGTATTAATGTCCACATTTTATGTGCCTTTCGACTACCAGATCTAGAGTTGCATCTGAATAAGCAAATAATTAATGCTGAGCAACTTTCCTGTGTTCCAGATTCTTCTTCTCACTTTCCATTTAGAAGTGTACCTCCATGGCACGTTACTTGCTTACACCAAAAAGAATGTAGGACACTTCGGCTTCACGTTAGCCAGCGATATAGACAGTAGTGAATTTTGGGATTGGAAATGAGACGCATCACAGCTGGCCACAAAGCTGCTGCACGCTTTTAATTGTAGTGTACATTTCATCCCAATACACAGCACTGCTGAGATGTTTGGCTTTTTCAGACTCCACATAGACGAGTATGCAAAGCTAATCAGCTTTGTATCTATTCAGGACATCATTTGATTTGTGATATAAATCCAGGGCCAGAGCGCTTATTGTTTGCCTCTTGTTGTGGCTTTTATTTTCCGGGTTTCTCCACCACTACACACAGATTTATTTTATTTTTCTCCATTTATTCAACAGTACATATGTTCATATTTTTGGTATATTTCTCAGACTTCGTACGCAGCTGTTACAGCTGTTATACCGTAACACACTATTGCTGTTTGTACACTCGGTGTGCCATTTAAAAAAAATCTTTTTATTGTGTTTACAGATCCACCTTGAAACAACAGTGTATTGTGCACTACTTTTTTTTTTCTCCCACGCCCCAAAGCGTTATGTAAGAGCACTGCGGGTTAAATTACACACTCTGTCATTTTTAGCTGAACTTTGCTCGTTGATCTGTGCAGTAACCCCCCCCCCCCCAAAAAAAGCCTGTCCCTCTCAGGTGTGTTTACTGTGTGATTGTTATTGATGTGTCCACAGGCTAACTGGACCTTCTGGGTTTCTGACAGATGGACCGGGCAACTACAAACACAAAACCAAGTGCACGTGGCTCATAGAGGGACAGTGAGTTATGCATTATATTATTATACATTTTGTCGTAATAAACACGCTGAAATGCACATTGATGTATTTCATTCGGTGTAATGATGTTTCGAGTCGGACACCTCCAAGCCAACCGTCCCAAATCGCTACACTTTACACACACTAACACACACCCACACACTCATCCAACTCTAGAGCACTCCAATCAGCAACTGTTATCGATTTATTATATTACATTCATTGTGCAGATGTCGCTCACATGCTCACTTCCTTCAATGTCTGTCCATTCTGCAACTGATCAAAACAGTGCATAAAAATGAGCGGAACTATTCACCCTTAATCGTTGTGATGGTGAAGACACATGGCTTCACCCTTAGTTGAATGCAGGCGGTATCAAAAAGTTTTAACTAGTGCCATTCCGACCAAATCTGAGATTTCATCACTTACAGCAAGTTAGAACAAAGTGCAAACATGCAATTCTATGTGCAACTTGGCAAATCACCTTGGCCCCAGACATTCAACACGACCTACAGCGAAAGGGCAGACAGTTACAAGAGCGGAAGAACATCACTGGATCTTCAAAGAGCTCACTCCTCCGAAAATGTCCGAAGAAAATGATGGATTCTGATCATCGGAGAAGAATCCACATGAGCTCCTGTTCCCAAAGATGAAGGTCCAGCTCAAAGGTCACTGTTTTTGACACCATTGCGGAGATCCCTGGCGAATCAAAGAAGGTCATGCAGTCTTTAAAAAAAAATGCAGGAATTCTGGGAGTTCTGTATTCATTCATTCATTTTCTACCACTATATCCGATCTTCCCTCCGGTCACGGAGAGCCTGTGCCTATCTCAGGCGTCTATGGGCCTTAAGGCAGGATACACCCTGGATGGAATACCAACCCATCGCAGGACACACACACACACACACACACACACACACACACACATTCATACACTAAGGACAATTTTCCAAGCTGCCAATCAACCTACTGTGTTTTTGGACCGGGAGGAATCAGGAGAACACAGACATTACCTACCCCCCCCCCCTATTACCCCCCCCCCCCCCCCCCCCCCTCCGAGGTTGCACGGGGAGAACATGCAACCTCCACACACACACATGGCCGAGATGGGAATCAAACCTGGACCCTGGAGTTGTGAGGAGAACGTGCTAACCACTAAGCCACCGGCGTTCTGTATATATACAGGAAAACTTTCGGTACCCCCTCATAGTATGCAGTTGCATGGGATTGTATGTATTGTCGTGTGTAGGTCGTGAGGGTTTTTCTACAGCATTGTCTAAACCGAAAACAATCAACTCCATGAAATCTTATTAATAGCCCCATTTAGTGTTTGGTATTCATGCAGCATTAATTAGTTGCATGATCAAGATGCTGTATGTTATAACTGGTAGTTGTACAAGCTGCAAGCCGGACACATTTCCAGATAATGTTTGGTCTCTGTCTAAGCAACATCCATTTAATTAATGGTCCGCTTAAAATGGGCACATTTGTCTAAGTTAGTTCAGCTCGCAGATGAATTTCTGGGCAGCTCTTCAGCATTCAGTATAACAACAGTCCCAGTATTGTGATCATAGAACAAAATGTACCGTACCCACAAATGCATATGGGGGGGAAAAAAAAGGAAATGAATTGAGGTCAAAGAACACTTAGTTTGTTTGATGATAAATGTTTGTCTTTACACATGTAGCTTCTAGCAAAGATGGCTAGTATGGTCATTAATAAAAAAGTTAAAGAATAACAAACAAGTAATATTGCTAGAGAATGATCTGGAAACGCTGTGTGTGTGTGTGTGGGGGGGGGTGTTGCTCCCTTCTGTTATTTGTCTTGAGAGTTTTCTGAGACCTATATTTGTTCTCTAACTCTTTTTTTTCTTGATGGCGCCGTTCTTTTCCCCTGTAGTCGTGCTCCATCGTGCAAAATCTGACCAATGAATAGAAATCCAAATCCAATCCACTTTTATGTCACCTCTTTGCCTGCAAATCACCATCAGTTCTTCTACACTTGCACACGATTCTTGAAGGAACCTGGCAAGAAGGTTGTTCCGAACGTTTTGGAGAAATAACCACAGACCGTCCCCTGAGATCGGGACTTTGTGGAGGCTAACACTTTTAGTTCCGGAGCTCTGTGTTGATATTGGCTGTACATTTGTGGTTGGTGTCCTGCTGAAGAATAAATTTGGGCTGCACTAGTGTCAGAGGTATTCACATTCAATACTCAGGTAGGAGTCTAGATACTAGGGTTTAAAATGACATCTGTAGAAGTATCAACTCGAGTAAAAGTCTAAAAGTATTGGTTTCAAAACTACTTAAAATATAAAAGTAATTTAAGGGGGGAAAAATGCCACGACCCCAACACTGGTTATGTCCTTGTGATGTGATCGGTGTCGTGTGCAGGTGCGATGGATCGTGTACAAACCAATAGTGTGTCGGAATGGTATGTGCTTATACTTCTCATCCAATCACATTCACTCTATCCGGATGGTGCGATTTATCTGGATAGGTTTTCTTTTTGAATGATGACAAACCGGAATGAAAACGGAATGGAAACAATTTTTTTAAAATGTAAGGACAGATATGTGTGTGAAAATGTAAGGAGTAGAAGTAAACTTGTATAAACATAAACTGGAGTAAAATTTAGATACCCAATATTTCGACTTCAGTAAGGTAACAAAATATTTGTACTTGGTTACTTTGACACCTCTGGTCAGATTCCTCCCCGATGAAACTGCATGATAGATTAATTATCTGCCTGTATTTCTCAGCAATGAGGACACTAATAAACTTTTTTCCAACTTTTTTCCCCCCTACAGTTAAATATAAAAGAATTTGACTCCTTAGTCCAGATAACCGCTGTATTTTTTTGTGGCACCTTTAGTTCCTATGTAAGTCTCTTAATCTTGTTTGTCCAGACCACTTCAGAACACAGCTGTATGTGTTACTAAGCGTGACAGTGATGATGGAATGGATAGGTGCATACGAATGTGGTTCGGGAAAAGATTTGATTATTGAACGTGTGGGTGGTAAAATACTCTGTGTGGGTTGCAGGAGAATACATTTATTCTCAGGACTCCCGGAAAATGGTCTTTAAATATCTAAAAAACAAATAGTATTTGTCCACTGTACAAAAAAGCAACAATGGCAACTAAAATAAAACAAAACGATTTGTAGGCACCAGGTCGGAAGTTAACGCTCAGGTGGTTCATGCGCAGTAGATTACTAGAGCACACCGAGGCAAAATGTCTGAAGCATAGAATGACTGTGAATCATTGAGTGCTACAGATATTACCTTTTTGTGTTTTATGACAGACATACAACAAAACTTGCTCAGTTGCTCTTCTATGTTCCAGAAAGTTCCTTGTACATGTCCATATTCATCATCAAAACCGCGGGGGAGGGAGGGGGGTGAAACTCATGGTCACTGTGTAACTTGGCCACTTGTAACTTTAAGACAGTATATAGTGTTTGATAAGCGACACATAACACAATAAGGAAGGTGGTAGCCTAGTGGGTAAGGTATTGGACTCTGGACTGGAAGATCATGGGTTCAAACCCCACCACCACCAACAAGCTGCCACTAGTGGGCCCTTGAGCAAGACCCTTAACCCTCAATTGCTCAGTTGTAAGTCGCTCTGGATAAGGGCGTCTGCTAAATGCCACAAATGTAAATGTAACACAATACACACATAGTGATTTTTCTCCTTAAAGCACAAACGTGTATTTGCTTCCAATTTCCCATTTTTCTTGAAAGTACCTTCATCAATGGTTTTCTTATTTGGGGATAATTTCTAGAAATTTCTCCATTTCAATTGTTGGAAAAATCACCCTTGATAAACGCTGACATGAAATACACTGCACTTTATTGGTGGGATGCCGGCACTTTATGGGTAATGCAGTCGCATGCGTTGTGGGAGACTGTGTAGTTTATTTTCAATGGATGCTTTAAATCATACACCTGTTCAAAGCTCTTGTGGGCTACATAAAATGATGTTGCGGGCCATCAGCCCCTGGGCCCTTCTATATTTTCCATCATGCAGGAAATTTTTTTATTAGTTACTTGAATCCTCAAGTAGTTTACCTCGGCTTGAACTTGAAGGTATTATTAATGTAGTCTACTGCAGTATTTCCTCCCTCACTCATGGGGAAAAAATGTGGTCATATATTGTGAAACATGTATGTGTATGTATATATATATATATATATATATAAGATATATATATATATATATATATATATATATATATATATATATATATATATATATATATATATATATATATATATATATATATATATATATATATATATATATATATATATATATATATATATATATATATATATCCAAAATACAGTGATATAAATATGCTGGTCATACCACCCAGCGCTTGCATGATGTGTCTTTCATCCACTACATTAAGTGTCCTTAGCCGACCACTGCTCAGAATAGCTTTAACAGGACATCTTAAAACTCCAGTCTGCATTGAACTCAGAAGAGACCTTGCTGACGCAGTATAATCTTGTGTCTTGTTGCTGTGCTCAGTCTTGCCATGGTGTATGACCTGTGACATGAAGCTGTCTTCCCCGACCTCACACGAGTAACAGAGGTTACCTGTTCATCACACAGTTTTATCCCTTACACAACACATCTGTTCTTGTTATATGGTTCTGTGTTGATCTCAGCACCACCTGCTTTGGTATAATTGGTTCATCAGACACCTGACTCTCACCAATATTTTAGTGCATCTATGAGGATGGAAGTTGAAATGAACCAAATGTCCACTTACAGCAAAGAGGAGTTTTTATAAATGCATTTTTTTATACATGCATTTATATGCATTTATATTTATATATATATATATATGGGAAGTGAGTCATGGCTTCAGTGGTTCCTCACATATGAAGTTTAAGATGATTTATACTTTAAATGCCTTCGGTACTTTATGATTTCACAATTATTTGTTTGTTAGAATGATGCCATTCAAACAGACCAACTTTTTAAATACAGTTTCATGAATTTTGTGCAGCACAAAAAGGTCTGGCATACTATTATCAGTGCTGGGGTGTAACTACTTCCATGTAACGTTGTTACACAATTTAATTACAAAATAAATGTAACAGTAATTCGTGACAGTTACGGAGGGGGAAAAAAAGTGTAATTAAATTAGCTGGAAGGACAATAGATCAGTTTTTATTTGCTTTCAATATATGCTCCAGCACTTTTCCTTCCTTCCTACTCACGTCAGGACACACCGACAGTCTTGCGGTTCGGGGTGGCCTTTCTCCTGAATGTCCGTCGATGCCCATCTGCGAATTGGCACACTTTTCTTCCCTGGTCTTCTCGTCTGCATTTCAGCACACTTCTCTCTGATTTCTTACGGACCATATCCTCCGTGTCCGCCCGAGTGCTCTCTCGCCGACCCGCACGGCAGTCTTTCGTCTCCTGCCACGCTCATCACCATACCGACCTTAGCCTCTCTCCCCCCGAGGCTGATGTCTCTCCTTTTTATTGGCCTCGCCAGACTGGAACAGAGCACACTGATTACTCATCAGGTACTGGTGTTCCTTACCGCTCGTGTCCTCCGGCTCCGCCCTCCACTCCCGATGTTCTGGTACAACTACTTTAATGATTTAAAAAAAAAAAAAAAAAAAAAAACATGATTAGACTATTTTCTATACTGGGGCTTTGCTCCTGGCTGTTTTTTTTATTTTTGATACCTGACCTTACAGCACTTATCTTTTTCAGTCTAATAGCTAATAAACCCCTTTGCGACATATTTTTATTATTATTTTTCTTTGTGGTTTATATGTCAGTCCCCCCCCCCCTCTCATTCCTACTCTAATGAAGTCACTTGTGTATAAGTGCAAGTAAATGCACTCGCACTCTCAAAGACTTCTGTGCACAAGAGAGCATCGACTACATGTCGCACATTTAACTAGGTCTTGATCGCCGAACTGTGTTCTTTTTTTAAGTGTACTTGCAAGTTTGATGTAGGCATGGGGTCAAGGTGAGAGTGTGTTAAATGAGGCAAATGTATTAGAAATGAAATTCTGCGCATCTCCACTAGTGCAAGCTTTACCGAGTCACTGAGTATTTTAATGACAGAACTGTAATTAAGTCGGCCATATGGTTCAAACCAAAAGTTTGCGATAAAGGCTAGATCAATCACAATAGGTCAACACGCATTTCCTCTTGCCTGCGTGATATTTACAACGCCCGCAGAATGACCAAGCAAGCCGAAACAAAAACAATCTTGGCTTATTGCATGATTTAATACTTGCACTCAAATTAAGAGACTGCAAACTCTGCTGAGTGGAAATATCAAGCGGCGTTACACCTCCCTCTCCTTACAGTACACTAACGAAATAAAACCTCTTAAACATCATGTCGGAAGGAAGAGTTTTCACAGTGAAATTGCTTCTTCGCATATCCCAGCTTGTTTGTTTGGAAGCTGGGGTCAGAGTACAGGGTCAGCCATGATGCGGCGTCCCTGGAGCACAGAGGGTTAAGGACCCAAGAGTGGCAGCCAGGGCATGAACCATGCGATGAGTATCCCAGCACCTTAACCACTGAGTTACACCCTCCTGGGCTGTACATAATTATACATTACAGGCCGCACACATTATGTAGCATTACGTGGCTTTGTAATGCTATAGGTAGCAAAATGTATTTGGGAAATGTATTCTCAAAATGTAAACAAAATGCATCATCCTGTATTTTTGTTCTAGTTCATTATTTGTAAGTTCATGTTTCATTAAGCCCATTTTGTCAAGACCTTCCTGCTGTGAGTGACAAAAAGTACATTTTAAAGCCTCTACATGAGAACAACTGTTCCGTTCTCTTACATGGAATTTTTTTAGGCTAGAGTTAAAACCTGAAGTAAGACTGTCCAGTCTTTTCCACAAAAGGGCTGATCACCAAATCATACCTATTTAAATCAAATGATTTTTATTTGTTGGAATGAAAACATGAAGTTAAAGAGATGTTCAAAATGCTAACAGCTAATTATACAGCTAATGTAGAACATAGAAATGCTTAGAATTTTCCTTTTTTTATATATATATATATATATATATATAGATATATATAGATATATATATATATATATATATATATATATATATATATATATATATATATAGATATACACACACACACACACACACACACACATACACACAAATACATGCGTGTGTGTGTGTGTGTGTGTGTGTGTATATATATATATATATATATATATATATATATATATATATATTATATATAAATATAGATATATATATTATATATATAGATATCTATATATATATATATATATTAATATATACACATGCATCCTTCAATTTGGAAGTGTTGGCTTGTTCCAGGCATTTCTTAAGCTCCGCCCATATCGCTGTTAGCTGTTTTCAGAGAATGTATGAAAAATGAAAACATGTATATGAAATACATATACTGTATATGAAAACAGCTGAGCTTCTGAAAGCTTGTCATGGGCGGAGGTTAAGAAAGTAACTGGAATAAGCTAACACTTCCCAATTGAAGGACCATACTAAAAAAAAAAAGTTTAAATGTTTTTCCTATTGTAAACTATTTTTAATCATATAGAGCCAACACTATTTACATTTTTGATATATTATCGAGAGTCAACTTGTGTCAACTTCAAGTTCATCTGAAAGTGTAGCGTGAGCAATGTATAAGCAGTTTCTTTTACACAGGACATTTCTAATGTCAATACCACAGAATGTCCATGAACTGGATTTAGTAAGCAGGCATGAGATCAGCAGTTACAGAGAGCATTCATTTGAGGTTATTTTTAAGCCCTAGAAGTTCCCCTATAATTTATATGTAAGGTCTGGGTTTATCAGGATAATTATAAAGGTATAATGAAAGTACGTACAGTTTGACTGCAGATTGCTGGAAGTAGACAGTGCTGTAATTAAATATTAGGTCCTACCTAAGATTTGAAGAAACAAGATTAAAAGCAATATTGAAGAATTGTATTAATTACTACTGTTAAGCTGACTCAGGAGCTAAGCAAGCAGCTTTCTCATTGAACGCATTGTGCTGTGGAACATAACTGAGCTCACTCTATATCGACTGGCCCACACAAGTGAGGAAAAAATAAATAAATAAATAAATAAACCTTCACACTCTGCTTTTTTTTCTGTGTGTGTTTGCAGGTCAAACTCTATTCTGAGGCTGCGCTTTGAGCACTTTGCCACCGAGTGCAGTTGGGACCATCTGTACGTCTATGATGGAGACTCCATCTACTCTCCTCTACTGGCTGCGTTTAGGTACTGGGAGATCTTTGTGAAAGTGGGTGTATCCACACGTCTGTCTGTGTGGAGAAGCCATAACCAAATAAGCCGAGCACTCAGTAATGACTAGCAGATCAATGATGCGCTTTAAATACGCAACCGGAGAAAGCATTCTCTCTCTCTCTGTCTGTGTCTCTCCTTCTCTCAAACATGCACAAACTCATCTCTGGAATTATTGGCACCCTTAAGAGGTTTTAAAAAGCTTATGGGGGTGGGGGTGGGGGGGTGGTTATCCTTTGTAGTTAATTAGCTTAATTTCGCACTCGGCATACGAAAGAAAACCGTTTCAAGCGTAGCGAATGTATGTGAAGAGAGGCATTTTTAACAAATCCATCACG
This sequence comes from Kryptopterus vitreolus, assembly GCA_030449085.1. Taxonomy (NCBI): domain Eukaryota; kingdom Metazoa; phylum Chordata; class Actinopteri; order Siluriformes; family Siluridae; genus Kryptopterus; species Kryptopterus vitreolus. The sequence continues at coordinate 4,276,899 of JACRUU010000014.1, forward strand.
ACGACTCCTGCATTTAGTTCTTTGTGCAGCCTCTGCGCCGACATAGCATTGAGCACAGAGTCTCCTATAATGCCTGATGAGATTGGAGTGAGCATGCAATCCAGGCCAAGTAACGCGATCACGCTCCTCAATACAGAGTCTCTCAACATCCTCCAGGGTCCTGGGTCCTTTCAGTGTGAGATTAAACCGCAAATACCGTTTTCTTTTCCATAACCTTTCCCAAAGAAAAAATAAAAAACATCTCTGGGTACACCAAATAGTTGTCCGTGAGGCGAACGAACAGCAGGAGACCGAATCTTATTTTAATTGTCTATGTAGTCCAGTTTTTATTTTTAGCTACCTGGATTGATGTAAGATGCTTTCTGCTTACCAGGGATGTACAGTGTGCTTATTTTAGTTGCTTTAGACTTCCTGTCAGATCAGATCAGATTAAATGACATGAATGTATAGGTGTTCACTAGAGATGTGAAGTGAAGGTGACGTAGGGGTTAGCCATGACCTTGTACTACGATAGGCGGTAAAAACGAACCAAAAAATGTACACAGCATGTAATCCACTTGCGTTTCCCTTATGTTATTTAATATTGGTCGTCATTTCAGGTTTCATTATGATCTTTATAACTAGACTTTGTTCTGTTCTGTTCTCTTGTGCGGAATGTGTTTTGGTTGGAGTTTCCTCTCAGAAAGACGTTCAACATGCAGCTAATATAGAGCTGCTTAGAATTTTCCTCCACGCTGGGAGTTGGAAATAATATGAATGGTCTCATGTTGCAGCGGTCTCATCGTTCCCGAGCACTACAGCAATGAAACGGTTCCAGAGGTGGTGGCTGAATCGGGCTACGCGCTCCTCCACTTTTTCAGCGACGCAGCCTACAACCTCACCGGCTTCAACATCTCTTACAGGTGAGACGAATCATATAACAAAAGCCAGAACATCGAGGCTTGTGTAATTATAAAATCTGTGTTGCTTAGACGTTAATACGATTCAAGATCATTTCCGTTGTCTGGACGTAAAAGGCAGATCGTCATCTTTTCTTGGTTACAGTGAGAAATCTTGGTAATGGCTAAAATGTTTTGTTTGTTTGTAGCTTCAAAATAGTTTTTCTCTTTATTTGATGTGTCGAGAGAAAAGACAATGTATAGGCAAGTATTGAAATGGCAAGAGCAATACTAACGACCAGCGACCCCCCTCCCCACCAATATTCACTGAAGACACTGTTGGTATACAGGATCAACCAATACCGAGCTGCCCAGGCTACTTTGAAAACTGAAGAGACACACACTGGGCAACATGGTTGACGTAACTTGTGATGTAACTTGGTGTTTCTGAAAGATCAGATATTAAACCAGTTGGAGTCTGCATTTAACAAGTTTCAAGCAAGACTGGAAATAAAATACAAAAAAGAACGCCACAGCGTTGTGTTGCCAGTAGGCAAGGGATTATTCAATCCAGTGTTAAATGACATTTATTTATTTCACATTAAGTCCTTCTCTTCCATGTTCCAAGTAGTTTCACAGTTTAAGATGCAAATATCAGAGAATGAAAGCCGAAATTGTGATTTATATTCCCTATTGTCTCCATTGTTTATCTTCTTGTCTTCGGTGTATAGCAAAAAAACAAAAAACGAATTGGTCCCGCTGTTCCAATACTTTCAGCAGGGGTCTCGAGGCTTCTGCGTCTTGGTTTAATGAGGTCCGTGATGCCGGATTCTGGTGCTTACTGGTGCCGTTTCTATAGCGACTACTTTCACGGTAGACCTCCTGCTTCCCACAGGAGCACAGTGGAGTGCGATCTCAAAAGAACATCAAACGGAACTTCTGCGTACGCGCGTTCACTCGACATCCACACGTTCATGCGTGCACACCCTTCAGACGCTCTTCCATTATACACGCAAAAAACAAGGCTTACCGAAGAACATCAAACAGCTTGTCTGGTTCTCTCTCCCTCTGCTACACACAGACGTGAGCACGCGCCCGCACACACCGTGAGCTGTGTTCAGCTCTAGAGGAGAGTGAGCTGCCTACTAATGGGACAGCCGGTAATGCCAGCTCAGGTTTAGATGCAGTGCAATGTTGGCAGTCTAACGCTATCTATACATATATATTTTGAGTGTGTGTGTGTGTGTGTGTGTGTGTGTGTGTGTGTGAGTTTTGCACTTTGTATAGCGATTGTGGTTACTGAAATGGTAAATGGGTCCTATTACTCTAATTGAGAATATAAGGTTTTAGCTGCTGTGCTCAGATACATTAATAAACATTAGCATCAGGTTGTAGTGCTCCGAATCACTTTTTGCTAAAGTGTAGGTTTTATTGTTTTAATTCAGGTATTACTTTTATATACACACATGGTGCTAAAGTACCACAAAAAATTTCATTGCACATTATCTATTACTACAATATTGCTCTCTCTCTCGCTCTCTCGCTCTCTCTCTCGCTTACCTCCATTTTTCTTTTTCTTAGGATAAATATGTGCCCTAACAACTGCTCAGACCGTGGCGTATGTCGTCTGGCCAACTCCAGTGACGTGGTACAGTGCGAGTGTGACAAAGGCTGGAAAGGAGACGCGTGTGATGTCCCATACTGTGCCTCAAACTGCGGTTTCCCTGTGCGGGGTCGGTGTCAAATGAGCGATAAGAGCTGCAGCTGCAACCCTGGCTGGCAAGGTGGGCCAATTCCACATCAGCAAAGCAAACAATAACATTCCTGGGAAAACATAAATTCTGTTATAGTTGAGTTAATGGTAGGCTCCATTACCGTATTTCAATAAGAATCGTGTCTGTGCTGTAGGCTGGTCTGACGTGTGTTGTACTCTCTCTCTCTCTCTCTCTCTCCTCTCGCTCTCTCTCTCTCTCTCTCTCTCTCTCTCTCTCTCTCTATATATATATATCTATATATATATATATATATATATATATATATATATATATATATATATCTATATATATCTATACACTAGTTCTATAAATACTAGTGTTTTAGGTAGAGGTAAGTCTTTATCGTTGAATGTAGGCTGTTTAGACGTGTAGGGGAAGTTTATTCCATCAACTCGGTGCCAGAACAGAAGAGGCTCTTCTATCTACCTCTTACCCTGAGGGACGATGCCACCTGCACCTTTAACATTTGCTAGATAGTCTCCATTTTGCATGCATTAGCAATGTCATTTCACCTCGGACTGCTTGATGGAAAATGTAAGGAACAAAAACTGGACACCTTTTTGCTCTGTGATGGCTCATAAAAGCCATTTTTATCAGCACTTTTGTCGCTGCAGAACCGATTGAATTTTGGTACTATTCCATTATAACAAAACATTCATGCACTTTTTGTATTGGAATTGCAGTACAGTAACGGTGAACTGTATAATTCAATGACTATTGGGCAGGTTGGAGAGAATGGCAGGAACACCGGTCACTGGGGCATGTATAACTCGACTGAGGGGGAGAGAAAGGCGTGGATTATTGAATATCCCTATCCGCACTGTTCACAATGTGTGCCAATGTTGGATTGTGGTCGAAGGAATGGAAAGTCCCTACCGAGATCCTGTGGCACAAACTAGCAAAATATGGATTTGACATGATTTCTCAATTAAAGAAATTGTGATTAACAATCTTAAAGCTAAAAATAAATAGTATTTCCCTATCAGGTTGAATGAGAGTACAGGTTTGAGTAATATTACTGTGAGTAGGAGCTGGAATAAACATTGATATTGTTGTACCTTTGGACAGGCGATGACAATCTTGGACAGATTTATGACGATGTTGATATGCCAAACAAAAAAAAAAACAAAAGAAGCATTTTATATTTATATTTTATTGCAATTAAAAAATTGCAAAGAAAACTTCAGGTAATGAATTAATAATAAACTCTTGAATTGGCTGAGAGTAAATATTTATAAACCTCTTTTATTTTTCTGAAGCTGAAAGACATCAGCTGAACAATTTATTTGTATATCAAAGGGGTTTGTGTGTGCGTGTGTGTGTGTGTGTGTTCCAGGTCCAGATTGTTCAGTGTCAATACCTGCTAATGTTTCCTTTTGGACACATGACGTGTTCAGTGAACAAAGCCTGGCCCGGGCATCCCATAAGGCCGTGGTGCATGAGGATGTCATGTGGGTGATCGGTGGTCACGTGTTCAACTACACAAAGTACCAGATGGTGATAGCGTGAGTCTCTGTGCACACACACACACAAACCCTGAGACATTTACATCTATGTGTGTGTTGTTTAAAGTCCCTATATATATATATATATATATATATATATATATATATATATATATATATATATATATATCTAATAACGCCCCTATGCGTGCTGTGCATTTCTTTCATCATTTAACACACAAAATGTCTTTGAGACCTGCACATACAATTATGTCAAATTGTCCGTATCCAGGTAAATATTACATACATTTGTTTGTGTTGTTCAGTATTTTGGACACATTTACAGTGGAACCTTGAATTTTCGTCTGTAATCCGTTCCAGATTTTTGTGAAAACAAAAAACTAAAACCAAAATCAATTTTGGTAGAAATAATGTAGAAATAATGTAAATTGAATTAATCTGTTTCATACCCTCTAAAATACTGACATATAATGCATTTTATAGTGAATAAATACGGTTTCACATACAGAAAACGCAGAGAAATGCAGTAAATATAATCCTATTTGCTGGCTTCTAAGCCTTTTAACCCCCACTAGGACCAGCTTGCGGTTCATTTTGGCTCCAGTCTCTTAAAATAACTCTCAATGGAGGTCTGTTTCTAGCACCTCTTTAACATATCTCTAAAATGAGACAAAGCAGCCTCATTATAAAGGTCACCAGCACGATTAACAGTAACTTTATCTGTTAATCCACAAAGTTCTGGACATCATTCCACTTCCCTATGATTAGTCCTTGATCAGTGAAGATGCCACATTTTCCTCCCTCTCTCTCTCTTCCGCCACAAATGAAGTGACGTCCTCAGCTTCATCCTGTTGCTGTTCAGAATGGGAATTGAATTTACTGTGAATGGAGACTTGCCATTTTGTCTTGCCAGACCATGCCAAAGTGGTCGGCGAAAACTAATTCAAATGAAAACCAAGGTTTCACTGTATATACTTTTAATATTATAGATATTTCATTTATTTATTTATTTTTTTACCTATAAATGTTAAAACTGTCATGTAAATATTTTTATGCTCATCTAGCCTAGATTTGTTTGTGTAATTGAACATAAAACAAACCAGTAAGAAATGGCCATACATTTTTTTTTTTTTTTTTTTTTTTAACAAGTACAAGTTTTTGTACAAGTTTCAGCTTCTGACCAAACAAAAAGTATATAAGTGTGTTCGTATATGGTGCAGTTTATTATTTTATTACCATAAATTCCTGCTACATTTCTAACTTTCTATTGTACAATTATATTTATTTCTCTCCCTGTTTTTCTTTTTTTTTTTTTTTTTTTTTTTTTTTGTTTTTTTTTTTTTTTTTTTTTTGGTGCATCTTAGATTCGAGATCTCCTCTCAGAGCTGGATGTCTCTAAATCGTTCGGCCAACTTTGTTACTCCCCGCTATGGTCATTCTCTGGCTGTGCACGAGGTGTGTGTGTGTGTGTGTGTGTGTGTGTGTGTGTGTGTGTGTGCGTGTGCGTGTGCGTGTGCGCGTGCGCGTTCGCGTGTGCGTGTGCGTGTGTGTTTGCGCGCGTGCGTGTTCTTCTAGGCTTATTCAAGTGCCAAAATAGTGTTTTAAAATTTTTTCTTTTAAATAGTTTTTTTTTGTGTGTGTGATTCCCTCAGGATAAGATTTATATGTATGGTGGGAAGATTGATTCCACTGGGAATGTGACGTCTGAGCTGTGGGTGTTTCACACAAAGAATCAGTCATGGGAGCTGCTGAACCCACGCGCTAAAGAGCAGTACGCAGTGGTGGGTCACTCTGCACACATCGTTCACCTCCAGCCTGATAAAACGGAGCCAGTGATGCTTGTCATCTTCGGTCATTGCCCTCTCTACGGATACATCAGCCAAGTGCAGCAGTACAACATCGGTTAGCATCCCACCCATTTCTTGCATTGCACAAATGTAACAGTAGGCGCGTTTCCATTACAAATTTTGCGATATTTGTGTTTATATAAATGACGATTAAAAAACTGTTGCGAAATGACGGCGTTTCCATTAACCATATTATGCGACTAAAACTTGTCCTTTCGCGATAAGTAATAAATAAAAATGGAGACAGATATTGACAGGTTTACTTATATTGCAGCCAACACATTAGCCGTTTTCATTTTTAATCGGAGACATAGACACGTTATACAAGCATTAATGGCAAGGCAATCCCCCTATACTTGGGAGAGGCCACGTATGCACTTGTTCTGGGAGACAATAGTGTGCGATTTCACGGAGGACCCGTGGATTCAGAATTTCCGGATGAACGCGTCTACTTTTTTTTTTTTTTAGATGTGCAGTACAATTGCCGTCTTGTAGCACCTGCAGAATCATGCCAAAGGCAAGGCAAGGTATATCATGTGACCTAGAAACGAGGAAAAAAAACGTTTTCCATTGCAGTTTTGCAAATTATTCCTTTTTCGCATCGCCTAATTAAACCACTTCATGCGAGCGTAAAAACTTTTGCGATACATGTGTGTTTTTGCAAATTTGACACATTTTCATTAGCCGTATTTTCAATTCGCTATTTAATTTTCCGCATTTTGAAGGGTAATGGACACTCGCTTACCTTAATAATGCAACACTAACAATGTAACACTGATTTAAACGATTGAAACTTGACACTTGGGGAAAGCACACGTTAAACTCCTGTATTTTGCATGTGTATTCCATGTTGTTCAACGTGCTTTCGTCTGCAAGTGCTGCATCTATAATTGTCTACAAGATTTAATGATCATGTTCCAAAGCTAAAAAGAAAGCAGGGCTCGTGTTCATATCCGGGTTGTTCTAGGCAGAGACAAAGCTAAGGCCGACTGCATTTTTTATTAAGTGCTTTAATTTCATTATATAGTTTTTAATAATAATAATAATAATAATAAATGAACGACAATTAATTTTCCCTGCTTTATCCTTTTGTTCACATGAACTAACCGGTACCTGCAGCGTAGCACATGCACATTTTAGCTATTTAATTGTGTATTTTTGTATTAGGCTATGTTGTATTAGGAAATTTTACATTTAATTCTTTTCAACAGTAATAAATGAAGATTAGTTTTGTTGACTTGTCGGCTTGTATAGCTTGAGGAAGATCGAACTGTTCTCGTGCCTCGCGGCGCTCCCGCCGTCTCAGCCAGCAGAGAGAGAATGCTCCTTTAATTGAACGACAGATGCCAAAAGCACATTCAGTTCTTGCCTTTAGCATTTGAAGGGGATAATTCGCTGCGGTTATGGCCAAAACAGTACAGCCATAGCAGCTACGTCCCTCGTATATTGGCCCGAGGGAAATTTTAGTCTCTTCTTCCACTATGTCCCAGTCACGCACGACCTGCACTGTGGTTCACAGGGTCGTTTTGAGACTTAACTGTAACAGACATGTAGGAGGTCATATTTATGCCTGACCCCATGTCTAGCATGTCTGGCTAGCTTTCAAATCTTTTCGATGATCTCCCTCGTTTTGTTGTACACATCTGCGTTAGAAGTTTTGGCAAGAGTACTTGCAGTTTTGTCAAAGCGCGGCGGTATTTAAAAAAATACTCTTTTCAACAGTGTGAATAGAAAACGTCCCTTCGTGATGTATACTTAGAAACAACTGCTGTGCACCTTTCTCTGTTTCGTCTTTACTTGTTCCGAATTGTGTAGATTGTTTGTATCGTGTTGTCCTCCGGCTCCATCTTTATTTGTGTTGCCCAACTCAATATTTAATTACAAAATTATGTATTCGATTCCCATTATGTATTATGCATTCTATTCTCATTCGATGTGTGTGTGGAGTTTGCATGTTCTCCACGTGCCTCAGGGTTTTTTTTTTTTTTTTTTTTTTTTTCTCTCTGGGTTCTCCGCTCCAAAAACATGCACGGTAGGTTGATTGGCACTGTGTAAAATTGTCCTTAGTGTATGACTGAGTATGAATGTGTGTGTGTGTGTGTGTGTGCCCAGCGATGGGTTGGCATTCCATACAGGGTGTGTCCTGCCTTGATGCCCAAGAAGCCTAAGATGCACATGCTCCCCGTGACACAAGAGATTAGTCAGAAAAAGCAGTAGAAGAAAGAAATCAGTTAAAAATGATTAAATATGTTCAGAAATGATTAAATATAAGAGTAAATAATGGTAACTGTTGCATTGCCTCGCCCCATACAGGTGAACGATACGGCAACTGAAATTTAAGCATATCGTCCAACACTAGTCCATATGCACCCAGTTTGGCGGCCTTTTTGTGTTCCTTTCACCCTATTCGTTAGAAGAGAAAATGATTAATTGGAAAAGTAAAAGTGAAATCTAAATAATTAATACCAACAGGCATTTTTTTGCATTCGTAACGGACATTAAAGCCCTACAATCTCGCATCAAATCCAGGCATCCTGCTATATAATTATAGCCCATTAAGCAAATCTTTATCTGTCATGTTTGTCCTGTTTTTTCTTTCACAGTGAGATAAAATAAAAGGTTATGAAGGCCAGACATGAGGTACTCTGGTAGGTCTCTAGAGGTGGGTAGCACAGAGGTGGTAGAGGGGATTGATAGCATAGTGGTTAAGGCATTGGACTCTGAACTAGGAGGTCACAGGTTCAAATCCCACTACCACCAAGAGGCCCTTAACCCTCAATTGCTCAGTTGTAAGTCGCTCTGGATAAGGGCGTCTGCCAAATGCTGCAAATGTAATTAGAGCCGAGTGTCTTTATCTGTAAAGGTTATTATGGGTAAAGAGCCGTGGCTGTGTGGCATTTGTTCTTGATGTGATCAAGTTTTTGAATATTTGCCTACTGTAGGGAAGCGGAATTAATCCAGTCTGTAATCAGATACCGGCTGCCAAAAAAGGCTCGAGCGCTGTCATACGGTCCAAAATTAAATGAGTCTGTACACAATGTACAAAGGACAGCATGGCCTATTGAGCAAAAATTAATTAAAGAAAAGTAACCAGAACTACTTGAGTGAGGTGCCGTTATTTCCCCTCTGACGCCGATGTGAACAGAGATCAGTCAAGCGAAGAAATCTGGTCAGTTACATGATGCGACACAGACGCGGATGCCGACGATGCTGAGAATTTCCTGTGGTGTTTTGATTAGATTACATTCAGCTTTATTCTCCTTGTACATGTACAGAGCCTCTGCAATGCATTGGCATCTAACCAGAAGTGGACAGCAAGTAGCGATATAGTAAATACATTTATGGATCTGTATGTACAGGGGTGAGAGTGATTAATGTGCAGTAGGTAATTAGATAAGGTTTAATGGTAATATACAGTATAACTGTTCACAGGATAAGAAATGTCAAAGATCTGCATGTAAAGGTCACGATATTTTAGTCAGGGGGGAAAAAAAACCTGTGGAAAATTATTTGAGCAATGTGTACGGTTTCTGAATTTTTTTCATTCATTCATTCATCTTCTACCGCTATATCCGATCTTCTCTCGGGCGTCTATGGGCATTAAGGCAGGATACACCCTGGATGGAATGCCAACCCATCGCAGGGACACACACACACACTCACAATCAAACACACATTCATACACTAGGGACAATTTTTCAAGGTGCCAATCAACCTACTGTGAATGCTTTTTGTACCGGGGGAAACCGGAGAACCCGGAGAAAAACCCCCTGAGACACGGTGAGAACATGCAAACTCCACACACACACACACACACACACACACACACACACACACACACACACACACACACACACGGCCTAGACGGGAATCGAACCCGGACCCTGGCGGTGTGAGGCGAACGTGCTAACCACTAAACCACCGTGCCTTTAATTTTTCAGCATGCTAATTGTACACATCTTGGACATGGATTGGGTTGAAAATTTGACGATGATTTGTCGTTAATGATTGTTTTCTAATCATTTTAATGTTGCGTATTACAACCTTGACGACTCTAGTGTTGCTAGTGGTTTATCTCTGTACTGATATTATTGTTTGCTCAGGAGAAGGTTAAGCCTCGTCCCCTTTCCCCAACCCGGCTCACCCCCAACTAAACACAAGAGTCATTCAGTACTCCGTACTCACAACCCCCCCCCGAGAGTGTCCTGCCTAATCTTATTACAGTGGCAGTCAATTCACATTTGTTCCTATTGAACGAAAATGTCCCATAATTCGTTTTTTATCCCTGCAGCAGACTCCTGTGTACTAAGAGAAAAGATTTACTGTCGTTGGAATACGATCAAACGTTCCATCTTCTCTCACTTGTCTATATTTTGTTTTGTGTCCAGCGAAGAACAGGTGGAGTGTTTTAGAGACGAGCGGAGCACTGGTTCACGGCGGCTACGGCCATAGTAGCGTGTACGACCCGCAAACACGTTGCATCTATATTCACGGTGGATACAAGGCTTTTAACGCTACAAAGTACGGTCTGGCCGGCGACCTGTATCGCTACGATGTCGACAGTAACACTTGGTGAGTGTGTGACTACCAATGTGTATCCTGGTATTTTGGTGGTTGAACTTTAGTTCTTTTTTTTTTCCTTCCTTTTTTAAACTTATTCAGGCATGCACTACTTATAACCACTGCTCACTCACTGTATTACCTCCGTCTGTATACTGTTTATATATACACGTTATTCTTTATGTAAAGACGGTCCCCACCTGCGAATGAGTTATGTTCGTAGTATAAATTTGTTCGTGGCGTTCGCTATTGACTACACATGTCTCCCATCTATGTTCATATGCAATAAAAACGCTCGTTTTCTGCATTCCTGAATGCGGCACTTAAAAGTTCTAAAAACAATAACAGTAAAAGCATCTGGTAATTTTATATATGCAAATTATTTATTGATATATTGATTCGTTACCTTGTACCCTCAAGTGCAGTGGCAAAGTTTAATCTTATGTAATGTATGGCAAAGAATAAAAATCTTTTTTTTTTTTTTCAACAAAATGACCAATTTCTATTTGCTTTGTTTGTTTTATTTTTGTTTAGTAACATTATTTTAATTAGTAGTTTGACAAATCATCTGGTTTATGGGATGTGCATTTTAGTGCATTTAGCGTGTTGTTTTTGTTTGTTTGTTTGTTTGTTTGTTTGTTTGTTTTCTCCCCCTTTACCCTTCATGGCCTGGAGATGTAACTGGAAGTAACCAGCATTTAGACATGCATTCATGTTCATGTTTATGCCCCAGTATACAGCATGAAGCAACTTGCTATTCCTTCATTTTTGGACCATGTTCGTTTTTTGTGACACATTTGGAGTGTATGTTTATGTCTGTGGCGCGGATTAACGACGCAATATTCTTCAACTATGAATACATGGGTCAACTTTGCGTAAATAAATGTGAAACAAATTCCCAAGTTAAATATCTTTTCCGAAGATTTGAATGAACTATTAAAGTTTGTGCAATTTGAATTAAACATGAGATGTTTCTGAACACAAATACCAGTTTGAACCCTTTATCTCGATCAACTCCAAAAAATCATAGTAATCGAATTCAACCAGCAGTGTTATTAACACTAGGAACATTAGCAAGGAGCGTTTTTTTGCGGTTCATCTTGGTGTCTTTATCTCAAACGCTCGAATAAATCAACGCTCACAGCGGACTTTCGTTTATCACTGGGTTATTCTGACACAAACAGGTTTCCATCTCCATGATCTTAGACGCCATTTCTACTTTACATACCTTGATAGAATGCACCGTCATTTTGGTCTGGCAATATCGTATTTTAATTATTCTTCCATTGGCGTAATTACAGCGTATCTGATTAGATCGTGTAACCAAATTGTTTTATTACAAATCGCATTTATTATAATTTATATATAATATTTTTTCCTCAAACAATATGTAGGAATCCCTGCTTCTGGTTTATGCTCTGATGTAACGCTGATTTCAGGTCGATTCTGAGGGACAGCGGATCTTATCGCTACCTCCACACGGCTGTGCTGGTAGACGGGAACTTGTTTGTGTTTGGAGGAAACACCCACAACGACACCTCGATGAGTTACGGGGCCAAGTGCTTCTCTTCTGACTTCATGGCCTACAACCTCGGTGAGTAATGTCGGACAGGAGACGTAACTGACCAACATTAAGACATGCGTTCATGCTTGTGTTTAAGCCCCAATAATCAGCATGACGGAATGTGCTGTTCCTTCATTTTGGGACCAGGGTTCAGTTTTTGTAACGCTTGCTACATTTGAAGTGCATGTTCATGTCGGTGTCGGGGATTGAGAGAAATATTCTTCAACCATCTCATTTTTAAGAGTTCTAAACAAAGACAGGATTTCGATAGTGGTAAACATTTTTACTCGTGAAAATTCACATTTTCAGGGACACTAAATACAAATCTTGGGACAGCTGACAATTTCGACCATATGTGATTTTTCCCCAGACTAGAGGGAAGTAGAGACCTGCACCAATGCAAATGTGCAGCGCGGGACAATTATACAGGACGGCCTTGTCTAGCATGAAATGCTCCTGTACACAAAGGAAGCTCCATGAAAAAGCAATTCCACGGGTTAGAGTAAAAGATCTTGATTGGCTTGTACTAGAACTCGGACCAGACCGTATAAGAACCACTATTTGGGATGACTAGGAACGCTGAGTGCACCTCACTCCTCCTTTCGCCTCATCTCCTTCACCTACACCTATCAACAAATCTTAAATCCTATATTCCATCAAACATCCACATTCCTAGATGGGTGGAGTTTATTATAACAGCATATTGAGGCTAAATGTGGAGTGGGATAAGCACATATGAATCTTGAAGCAATTTATCTACCGCAATCATTTGTTCGGTTCGCGTCCTGTACGTCAACATGTAATTAGTTTAAAGATGGTTTTCTTGAACTGTCATGCACTCAGCAAGCGTTTTTCTTGTGTGGAAAGAGTAGAACTAATGATCAATGTAATTGAAGTCATCTAAAACGTGTCATAACATTATCATTCCCTCATAACAGTGATTAAGTGATGCATCAGATCATCATTTGTCTTTAGAAACACTGGGTGATCATGATGTATTTCATTGTCTTGCAATTCCCCGAGACTCCAGCAGGGGGCACGGGTTAGTAAGCTATGAAATCCTACAGTGTTATGAAGAACGTCCTCTCTTCTTTCCTCCTGCTATTTCTTTTCTATTCCTGACATATAGTCATCTGTAAGATCCTTGTTTAAATCGGCATAATATGGGAGCATTAAAGTAATTCGTTAGCTTTAAAGCTCAAACAGTCAGTAGAAATCATTTCCATACCTGTAATTGGTATACCATACCAATTTGCATATGTAGCGCTGTGTTTAAGCTTCACAATACCGATAAATAGCAAACCGCTTATGTTTCTATGGCGACCCGGCACATGCAGATATAGTCAATGACAACTTCGAGCATTGATGGCGAAAAGAAAAAAGAAAGGACAGAGAGCTTCACTTTTATTGAAAGCTTTGCTCTGTCCATTTCCTCTTTTATAAAACTTCAATGATGATAGACTTTTTATTTATTTTGTTGTATTTGTGTCTAAATACAATTCTTATTAAAATTTTATTTTCTTAATGGTTCTTTGATACTATTTTCCCAATTCTTTAAAATATGTATTGGCTGAAATTAAAATCAATTCTTCACTTAGGCAACATGCCGTTATTTGACCCAAGTCAAAATTATTTTAATGTTTTTTTTTGAATAGTAATATATTTATTTTTAAAAAGCCTTTTTTCCTAAGATTTTTAAATGTGCTTTGTTCGCTCTTTCCTTTTTTTTCTTTCTTTACTTCATTGAATTTAATGCTCAAGTTCCACAATTTTAGTTGCATTACTGAAATAAATGAACTTTTCCATGATGTTATAATTTGAGATGAACTCTCTTTAAAAATGCATTCGCCAAAAAAAATAAATAAAAACTGGCTCTTTGCCAGGAAAAAGGTTCCTGACCCCTGGTATAGAAGCTGCCTTCTATACACTGTCTAGTCAATGTTAAGAATGATTTTACATTACGAATGACCTCTCAAGTGCTTTTTGCAGCCATTAAATTAAAATATACTCATTAAATAGATGACTTACATCATAAACAGATAGATAAAAGATTGTACTTTGCACTGAAATAAGCGTAAAAAGAAATCCATCGCTGGATGTGTGTTCGATATGTGCTGTGATGTACTACTCTGACACTTTTTCTTTCAGCTTACTATCTTTTCTCACTTTCACAAGAGTCATGCATTGCATGAGAGGTTGTTCTGCATGAGCACTGTGATTTGCATTGTGTTTGAGTATAGGTAAATATTGTCGAGGTAAATCTAATATAGCCGGATTCATGGATTTTTTTTTCCCAGGTACTCTTTAACTCAGTCTATTTGACTGTGACTTTTGTGAAGGCTTTATATTTGGGCAGGTCAAACCTCCTTCACCTGGCTTGAGGGTTGTAGCAGGCATTTTAGTCCCACATTTGAGCCATAGTATTGCGTCTGTGGATTGAACCACACACACACACACCAGCCTTCAAACCCCACATGCATCGAGTTCGCCACTGCTCCTTCTTTGGACCTCCTTTTGATAATTCCTGCTTCTGACATTGACTTTGACGATAAAATGTGTAATTGCCTAATAAATCTCACTCACTAGAAGGTGCCATGATGAGGAGAGTAACTTATTATTTTGATTTAAAAAAAATCATTATAATTAAGGCTTAAAATTATTATTCTTTTGCGTTATTCTATTTTTCTGTCTGTTCCAGCATGTGACGAGTGGACTGTGCTGCCCAGACCTGAACTTTACCACGATGTCAACCGCTTTGGGCATTCCACAGTCTACGCCAATGGGTAATTCAACTCTGATCATTTTGATATCACTGTGTGTGTGTGTGTGTGTGTGTGTGTGTGTGTGTGTGTGTGTGTGTGTGTGTGTGTGTGTGTGTGTGTGTGTGTGTGTGTGGGAGGTGGTAAGTGTTAAGGTGTTGGACATGGGTTCTGGACTGGGCCCCATGGCATGGGTTCAAATCCCCACCACCACCAAGATGCCACTGTAGCAAGGCCCTGTATGTAAGTGTCTGGATGGGCGTCTAAATGCCGCAAATGTAAATGTATGTATGTATGGAGAGAGAGAGAAGAGATAGAGATATATGTGTGTGTGTCTCTCTTGTTCTCTCTCTCTCTCTCTCTCTCTCTCTATAGAGATAACACACACACACAATGTATTTATAATACTATGGCAGCTTGCATGTTTGATTCTGACTGCTTTTAGTAAATGTCACTTAAAAAAAAGTGTCTAGGGCTCATTTCTGCCCTAATCTACTTTTAGCAAAGATTAGGCAAATTAATTGGAAATAAAACCGCAAAGCTTGAAATAGCTGCTTGTTGACCCCGCTTCAAACACTTCCCTGCAGCTAGTCGGGCGCATTTATGCAAAGATGCACAGCTGTGTGTACTCAGCAGTGCCCCACAAGGCTTGTTTATTCTCTCTTGTCTCTGTACACGCTGCACAGACACCATTGATATGAGCTTTGTATGATCAGAATGATGTATAATTGCTCCCATTTTGCTGTGTAACGT
>JACRUU010000014.1:4297500-4300000 GCA_030449085.1 Kryptopterus vitreolus
AGTACTGCTTGAACTATATTAAAGAATTCTAAGAGTGCAAATTCCCTTGTTCACTATTCACTAGTATTTCATGTGCATGGCATTAATTGCATATTTATTGCACAATAATTGTATATTTGGTTTACTACTCCATAGTGATCACCGCTCTTTAAGACTTCTGGGCAGGCTAGGCCATGTTTTGATTTTTTTTGAGGCTAATCTCCATCGTAAGTTTGGGACTAGTTGGATTTCTAACATTAAGCACTATATTGCTTAATGTGTAATATTTTTCAAGTTGTATATGAATGTAACTTTTTTTTTTTTTGAACCCCCACCTTTTCTCTCTCTCTCTCTCTTTCTCTCGATCTCCAATCATCCCTCAGGTGTGAAGTGGAGAATCGTTACCAGGGAAACCCTCTAAAAGGAACCTGTTATTGTGAGTGTACTAAAATGGAAGCAATTACACAAAACAGGCCGACGGAGAGTTGGCGGCTCTTAACAAAGTGCTCAAGTCTTTTACTCATTTTCTCAATTGCCCATCTCGGCCTCTTTTACTTTTGTTGGAGTGGGTGGTTTTGGGCCAAAGTACTGCAGAGGAAGGCAACCGGGGTTCCTCAGGCTCGTTGCCCTCCAGCCTGGATAATCCCTCTGCGGTAAACAGTAGAAGGAGGATCAATCGGTTGATCTGCCTCTGTAAAGAAGGAGAGGCAATGGATATGGAACCTTCTGAACAGTACACACAAGTATTAGCAATTTAACCAGTCAACGAATCAGTCTTAACCAGATTACACACATTGCACAGTGTCCTAGTGTCTGGGATTGTTAGGAAGATGCGTAACTGAGGCTTTGTGTGTGGCAGGTTTATTTTAGTGTATCTTTGTATGGAGTTCTGTTTAAAAAAAAAAAAGGCATTATTTTATATTGTTTACTGATCTTAAAGTAATAGACGTCTAACACACTGTATGTGTGTGTTTTGTACATAGACACTTTGTTGATTGACTACCAGTTCACCTTCAGCCTGACTCAGGAGGATGACCGCTACTACACTGCCATTAATTTTGTAGCCACGCCAGACGAGGTGAGCTGCAAACATATGCATATAAAATATATATATAATGTACATAAAAAATACAAATTGAATACTATTTGTATCAATTTTAGCAAAATCGAGACCTGGACATGATCATTAACGCCTCCAAAAACTTTAACCTCAACATCACCTGGGCAACCAGTTTTGCAGGTATATAGTTTTCACATTCAGCATGATAATTGTGTGTGTGTGTGTGTGTGTGTGTGTGTGTTTTCAATACATTCTTTTCTTGTTCTCGCCCTCAGCTGGCACTCAGTCTGGAGAAGAAATTCATATCGTCTCTTGCAGCAATATTAAAGAGTTCAAGGAGAGTTTCTCCAATGAAAAATTTGATTTCCGTAGCAATGTTAATATCACCTTTTTTGTTTACGTCAGCAACTTCACCTGGCCAATCAAAATACAGGTAAGTGTTAGCTGGAGACCCCTGAGGTATAGTGGACTTTATATATTTATATATATATATATATATATATATATATATATATTATATATTAGTATATATATATATATATAGGATATTATCATTCATCATTGTTTTAAAGTCAAACATGTTTATTATCCCTAAGTTACACCCTGTGGGTTACTATAATAATTAGCAAGCTTAGAAATTGTGTATTGTAAATTCTTCTGGGAACCCAGGGGTAACTAAAGTGACCCAGAACAACAAATTGCTCATTTAGTCATGTTCTTATCACTTTAATTTCTCCTCTGCAGTGAGCTAGAACATACGTTAGTGAGAGTATGTACAATAACCTGTGAGGCAGAAGCAATACCCACTACACTATTTAGCTTCCTTGTAGCTTCATCAATGAATGTGAAAATGAATTATTCCCTTTTATAAATTAGGACCGCGATACTTTGACATACAGCCATGTTATTTAGACTGTGATGGAACAACCATGAGAGTAGTATGGAGACACATGATATGTGCTATGCTGAGCCCTCACTGGGGCACTGAAGGACCACAATGGCATTAACAGGGTTGCCTTGCCTTGTATAAATGAAAATATGTGTTTATAAACATTTTATGGAGAATGTAATTTTACCTTGACTAGCTTGTGGTTTTCCCATTACCCTATAATCCAAAGTCTGTAGAATGCTATCTGATTTTGCATTTATTTATTAATTTTTTTGCATTTGGTTTCCAATAAACAGCATTATAGTTCACACTCCTTAATTAATAATAGGTCAAACCGTGAGACACAGACTTATAGCGCTTGATAGTGCAAATATGTTGGTGAAGCAGTTGATGAATGAAAAATATGCGATCCGAGCTACTTAATAATAAAGGTCATATTCATAGATTCAAAACGACAGGGCTCGTGGGCTGTTCATGATATGTAGCATTTATTACAAAACAACAGCTGTGTGACAAAAGGGTCATAGGTGTCTATTACTCACTGATGCAAGTCGGGAGTAAAGACTCACCCA
>JACRUU010000014.1:4310000-4440000 GCA_030449085.1 Kryptopterus vitreolus
GTGTGTGTGTGTGCTCTGCGATGGGTTGGCATTCCATCCAGGGTGTATCCTGCCTTAATGCCCATAGACGCCTGAGATAGGCACAGGCTCCCCGTGACCCGAGGGAAGATCGGATAAAGCGGTAGAAGATGAATGAATGAATGAAATTTGAATAAATAAAGCCTTAAATTAACTGTTTTAGGTCTTAAATAAGTTTCGACATAATAATAATAATAATAATAATAATAAACCATTTTATCTTATTCTCCTGGTGTCCATGTGGCGCTGCTTCTGATGCTCATTTGAATGCTCTCGAAGCATTGTTGAACATTTGGTTTGAAAGTTTCTATGAATTTTCTTTCTCATATAATAAAATATAATTCGCTATATTGGGAGTTAATGAGTTCAAAATGCAACAGTCAATCAGAATTCTGATACTTGGCTTAGGAGAGAAAAAAAAAGAATTTAGAGCTTGTTTAAGGTCGGTTGCTAACAACTTGATATCGGTCTTAAATTTCATTCTCGACTGTCTTAAAAGGGGTATTAAATATGACACAACATGTAGATACCCTGGTTGGGACGATGTATTTAAGAGGAATTGTGAACTTATTCCTAACTGTCGAATCTATGCCAAGACACAGAAAAGCTGTTTTGGTAAACAATGGTTCTATGAGACTTAGTACCCAATCTCTCCTGACATTAATTAGTTTTCTTCTTTTTTTTTTTTTTTTTTTTTATTTTTTTTATAAATATACGCTCAGAAGCGCATGTATAAAATATTCGCGGCTTGAAAATAAACCCCTTTGGGAATATATTTTAATATTTACAAATACCTGAAATGTTTTCTCATACTCACTTGTCTTCCAACCTTTTACTTTTCCCCTGAAAAAAAATACAATAATAAATAATAATAATAAAAAAAAATTATATATATATATATATATATATATATATATATATATATATATATATAACATGTGTAACTAGAATAAAAGTATTTTGGAATGTACTTTTAGGCATTCCTCATCGTAAAACTTAAAGCTCCTTTTACAGATTCTCTAGCGGATCTCCAAAATCACAAAGTTGTCTTGACGTGTATGCACGGGGTTTGTGTTGTGTTGATTTATCGTTACACATTGCCATGGCCAGTTCCTTTGCATTCGCGGAGGCCAACGGAGAAAAATGTGAAAGACTCAAGGTGACTGCACTATTTTGTTAGCGGATCAGCTTACTAGCGCCGCATCTAGCCAGCGTTGTTTCACCTGTGGGTATTATTAAGTGTGTGAGCATGAGCTGAAATGATGCATACAAAAACTCTTGAGCAGCTTCTCTCCTGATACTTCTCTATCCAAGGTCGGCTGCTTCTTCTTCTTCTCCCCCTCCTCCCGTTTCCTGCTTTTCACATACACATGCACACATTCAGAAGCATGAATATGCTTTGGGCCATTAATGTTTTCAGAAAGCCGCGGTGTGGATATTAACAGTTTTCCTGTTATCCTAATTTAAAGCACTTTCTCTCGCTTGCTCACTCTGTCTATGCTATAAGGCAAGAATATTAAATCCTTTAATCAGTACTCTTTGGGGCAGAGTAGGATTAATTGGAGATCTAAATTAGGCCTCATTAGAGGAATATATTTACACTTTTCCTAGGCTAATCTCTACCAGCGTCTGGTTATCTGTTAGTCTCAAGTCATATTAGAGGTCACATGGCTGAGCTCATGAATTATGTATGTGGGAAAAAAAAACGAAGAAGACGCATAGAGACGGAAGCGATCTCACATTTAATGTAATCTTTACATATGTTTCCTAGTATGTTGTTGGTATGCAGTGGTTGGTATCGCAGACAGGGTCCAAGGAACGTGACCGTTTCATTGGCTTGCAAGGATTGTGTTTGAGGAGCATGCCAAAGAGCTCATGGTGTTCATTTGGCTTCCATATTTCCCAGATTGCCATTTTGTTGAACATCTGTGGGATATGCTGGACAAATGAGGTGTGTAGCTCCGTGGTTAAGGCATTGGCCTCTGGGCTGGAAGATCACGGGTTCAAACCCCACCACCACCAAGCTGCCACTAGTGGGCCACTTGAGCAAGGCCCTTAACCTTCAATATCCAGGACTTGAAGGACATGCTAATATCTTGGTTCTTAGTTATCTTAGTTCACCTTCAGAAGTTTATACTTTGGTTAAGCTATTTTACTTTTACTTTTATGTTATTACATTTCTAATGAGTGTGTATACATTTATATACCTGTTAAGCGCAAAAAAAAAACTCAACAGCATAATAAATGCAAATAATATTACCCGAAATATCAAAGTTCATTCCGAAAATTTTTACATCCTCATTCACCGTGATGAACTAAATATCTACTGTGGAGATTTTTTAACCCTCTAACAAGGGTTGGCGTCGATGCGATGATGTTGGGCCGTCACAGGTTAAACTTTAGAGATGTGTTTGGGGGGAAAAAGCGTTTGGTCAAACACGCCAGATGGAACCGGCCATTGGTCATTTTCGCCTGCTTTCATTCTTTAATTGTTATGACATTTTTTTTTTGACCGAGAAATATACAAACGGCCGCATGACTCCCTTCAGTCCAGGAAGTGATATTTTCCTTAAAGTGTGCAGAATATGGGAAAAGAAACGCGCGTCTGTATAACCAGGTTGAAATTCATGACCCAAACAGTTTCAGCGCTGATGTAATCCCAACACTGCAGTCCATGCGCTTAAACTTCTGACATTCTTGACCTCGGATGGATTTTTTTTTTCTTCTTTTTTTTCCCCGTCCTCCTTTAAAGAAAAGGGCTTTGAGTTAAAAGGAAAAAAGAAAGGTATAGAAATCGCATCTGTGTTTAGTACAAGTGCAGTTCAAATGTATTCTTGCCCTAGTTAGTACAAGTTTCTTTCTCTTATTCAAACCATGCACATGTGAAAGTGTGCTTCCTATTGTAGAGATCAATACTTCATCACATCTCCGCTGCTCAAAGGTACATCAAAAAGACACATTATTGTGTGCTTTCAAATTCTCGTGTGTGTGTGTGTGTGTTGTGAACATAAAGAGACGGCGAGGAGCTCTGAATGCGGAATGCTTTACTGTACTGAAATGTAATTCTCTTTTTGTTGTTTTGTCTTTCCACTTTTTCTTTTTTCTTTTTTTATTTGTTATCACTGAAACAAGATTTTTATGTTCCATTTAATTCTCAAAAGGTCCAATTCCGTGTGTATTTACATATCTCAAGCGCCTCGTTTCTGTCAGTTCATGATTGTTTTTTTTTTTCCCCCCCGCCTTTATCTGCATACAAAGCTGCGCGTGTGCACGCGGAGGGGTTGCGCCTATTTGTAAGTCCGCCGCATTATCTTGTTCCTTCTCTACTTTCTCAGCAACTCCTCCGAGAGATGCAGCAGATGGCCAGTCGGCCGTTCGCCACCATCAATGTTGCCTTGGAGACGGACGAGGAGCCGCCTGACCTGATTGGTGGGAACGTGAAGGTGAGTGTGACCTTCTGGATTCTGACATCAATGGCCAGGCTTGAGAACGTGTTAATAATTGCATTTTTTTTTCATGAGGCCCGGCCCTCCTCACACATCTTTATTAACCAGCTGAGTCAGCCGGTCGCCGTGACCATTTTGTACTCTCTCAAAGCTACTCATCTGTTTCCCACAGGTGTCACTTGTTCCGTTTGCCTCCAGCCTAATAATTGATAGCTCGCTTAAAACAACACCCTTCATCTTGACAGCTTAATTGGAATGGAGTAAAGCGATTAGGACAAAGTGAATTAAATTTCTGAAGAAACTGAATAATGCATGTAATAATCTGATAAGTAGCAGGCACAAACCCTTGGAAAATATTTACTTTTATGATTTGAATGTTCATATATGTTCTGCGGGGTTTTGTTGTTGTTTTTTTGTGTAATGATGTGTGACATATGTCTCTCTGCATGACTCTGTGTTCTGAATTATGTTTATTCCTAACGTTCTGCAAGTCACAGGTTCCAACTTCCTATATCCCCAGTCCTATACATATTAGATTTCCCTTCTCTCCGCACGCTTGATCCAATTAATCAGCCAAATTAAGGTTATTTGCTGAGCTTGAAGTGGGTGTGTAAGAGCAGGAAAAGCATTGAAATGACACAGGGCCCAGTGTTTAACAGTTACTGGTTTGGTTACTGAGTACTTTTAGTACTGCTGTTGATTTTAATACTGTTTACTACTGTGTTGTTCACATAACTGTTTCTATAAGATGATAGCATGCTATAAAAAAAGGAAAAGTGTAAAGTGCAACCAGTTTATAACAATACTCTTTAAAAAAGCTTATATTGACATAAGGGTTGATACTCTGTGTTAATTTGGTACAGCGTTTACTACATTTAATGTGTGATGTTAAAGATAATCATAAGATATAAATTGATAGTTACTCTTAACGTGCACATCTGAAAACTTTGGTGTCTTCTAAAGCAATATTAGTTCCCAAATACACTCTGATTGCCCATCAAATGTACAGCAACATGCATGTGGTGATTTGTACGATCATACCAGTACCAGTGTGCTCATTGATAATAAAAGAGCACACTCTTCGAATTGTATGGTTTTATGTATCAGGTCTAAAAATGTGTTCATCATCAGACAAATAACACATGAGACATTTCATGGTGTTTACAAGTGAAAAGTAAAGGCCATGTAGGAATATATAAAGTGCACTTTCACTGCTGCCATAGGAAGGTCAAATGTTTTGATTAATTGATCACACGCAAAAGTGTGAAGTAACGGACTGCAATTACTTTGTTGCATTACTTAAGTAGAGATTTTGTGCATCTTTACTTTACTGAACTAATTATTCTCCGGCCGTCTTTTTATTTCTACCCCTTGCATTTTCACACGGTCGTCTGTACTTTCTTCTCCTTACATTTTAAAAACAGCTCCATTACGCCTAGTTCATTCCGGCTTTCATCGTTCAAAAAAGAAAACAATCCACATATTGTAATCATGAGAAGTATAAACCATTCCATGCATAAAAAGTATGGTTTGTTTTTCTTACGATACACCATGAAACAGGAAGTAAAACATAGGTGTAATTTATATTGAACTGAATAACTGAGACAATGGATTAGGCAAACTTAACTAAACCAGGAGTCGCATGGGAGCGCAGGAGGGATCGGAAGGAGTCCAAGCGATTTGGGGTGAGTGAACGGTAGACCAGACGAGGAGTGAACTGAGAGAGGGCTTGTTTAAAGGAGACTGATTATGGGGGAGCAGGTGCAGGTAATTAGAAGGAGGCAGAAGACGAGCGGGACTACTGCGAGCTAGAGGGGGGCGTGGCTGGTGGATCTCTAACAATTTAGTGTTTTATTTTAGATTATTTTGTGTCAACTTATCCGTCGCACCTGCACATGAAACAAATCGCATTACACTCCAGCAAGGACATTATTAGTTATTATTTCTCCACTACTGGCTCATTTATCAATAGGCTGCTTTCTCTTCGTCCTCCTTAAATTAAGCTACAGTAGGTAGATCAGTAGAGAGACGTAAATTTGAGATTGCAATTGGCACGGTTTGATATTTTGTCAATTTTTTTTCCTTGCATTACTTTTATACTTTAAGTAAAACCAGTACTTTTACTTCGTTTACTTCTACGGAAGTCTTTTTAAACCCTAGTATCCGTAATCCTGCCTAAATAATGACCGTGAAAACTTTATGGACACCAGTGTGTTAACACAATGCAAAGCAGACAAAAACATCCGCGATAATGTTACTGTAGCATATTTCTACCCATCAAACTGGGAAGGGTTATAAGGCCCTTTCCAAACAATGTAAAAATCGTCATTGTACCGAAAGGAACATTTTATTCACAAGTGAAAAAGGATTCAAGACAGTATTCATTGTTCCCAATAGTGGACATCCCAACACATTTACCCCAAGTGCAGAGCGTATAGTGCTCTGAGAAATCGCACAAAACCCAAGGCTTACATCTCGGGCATCAGATGGCGTGTTAAAATGCGCCCATTCTTGACGGTAAAATTTGAAAAAAAAGACCAACTCATTTTTTCCGGAAGGGATGTCAGGAAAAAGCGCCGTCTCTTTAAAAGATCTTGGCAACATGGCTTATGTTTGCAAAGATGCATCTAAATGTCAGACTGTTCCTTGGACCGATACGACATGGAGATGTTTGTCTAATATGTAATAGTGCAGTAAAAGGCCAGACCTAAATCTAATTTCAGTGCTCTGGCAGGATTTTCAATGTGCTGTGGATAAATAAATGTCTAAAAACCTCAATGATCAGTAACAAGCTGTTAATAAGAGAGACTTGATGAAGTCTTTTGAAGTTATTGTTGCTAAAGGTGGTTTTACAAGCAAGACCTTGTAGGAAGTGGACGCTCAGTGTTTCAGCTATTAGACTTCATTAGATCTCAATGTCATGGGTTCTAGCAATCTGCACTGTTGGGCCCTTTAGCAAGGACCTTAATGCTGAAATGCTTCATTGTGGAAATGATGTAATTGATTTGAAAGTCACTCGGGATAAGGTCTTCAGCCAGATATTGTGAATGCAAATGCAGCTAAATAAGACGTCGTGCTTAGTTTTTCCACACCTGCTTTCCATTTTGGCTTCGTTCTATTCTATTATGTTGTTCAGACGAGTTTGTATTTACCCAATTCTTAAACCCGTTAAGGAACTGGTAATTCTTATGTATATTCTTATGAATAATTTAAAGAGGGCGGGCTTTTGCTTCCACAAGAATATGTTGTCAGTCACTTGATGAAAATGACAGGATTTACGTCGAGCCCGAAAGCTAAATCAGACTTGTTGTTGACTGTATTGATTCGGGTTACAGAAAAAAAGGCAGAATAAAGGAGCATTGGCGTCATTTCTATAACCGCACAGACTTGCAACTGCCGATACCTCATCGCACGGGAATAGAGCTTGAGCAAAGTCTAATCTCCGCGTGCGCCTATGTGTGCATGTATGCGTTTAGTATTCATAACAGACACAGGTTCTATATATTCGATGCTCTTCATCTTGGCTACGGTTTCTCTAGAACTCTCCAAATTTTGTCCCTGGGTAGCGGGACAGCCCTGAAGCATAGATTCAATTTAGATTTGCCTCTTCTCCATGTCCTCTCTTTCTTTTCCCTCTTCTCTGTCGCATACATAAGCCATCTAAGTGTTTATTTCTTTTAAGATGTTTTTTTATTCTTTCCATAAAATGAAACAAATGCTAGATGGGAAAGGAAGGAAATTATAGCTTTGATGTTTCATGTGGGCTTTTCACACAGGATACAGAAACTGTATTTCAAGTATATAAAAAAAGTTTGTTTTGTGTGTGTGTGTGTGTATGTGTGTATATATATGTATATATATATATATATATATATATATATATATATATATATATATATATATAATATATATATATATATATATATATATATATATATATATATATATATATATATATATATATATAAAATTGAAACCAAGGAACAGAAGCCCTGCTAGCAATGATCAGTGAATGTATGTGCTTGTGCTGCAGAAATGTGAGTGATGCAGTTCGGTGGCAGCTGCCTCAGCACCAAGCAGCTCTAAAGGACGGCCCACTGCCTCACTGCCAGAAACACACAGAGGAAACTAGTTGGCTTTTCCAAGTGATTGTCAAGTAGCTTTGCCAAGAAATATTCAAATAGATGGAAAAACACACGAGACTGGGAGTTAATGTGATCCGGTATTCATCGAGTTATTAATCACTAGATGGCAGTAGTTGTACATTATATTTATTTAAATAAAGACACATAAATGTAACACTAATAATAATTATAATAGTGCCAGGCAGTTTTTTTTTTTCCTTGCGCCACGATGGCTTGTTGATGGTGTGAACAAAAACGTGGTCCTTTTCGAGGACAGAAGATGGGAGCACTTGTGAGATCCAAACTGCGTAATGTCCAAGAAATTGGCGAGTTTATTTCCTTTCTAATTGCAGTATAACGATGTTGTTTACTGCTCCGAGTGTGGCTTCAGAATCTGCTCCAGAACACTGCTGCTAATGAAACTTGCGTGCTTCATTATTTATTTATTTAAATACATTTCTTTATTTTATTTTATTTTTAGGTCTAGTGGTTTGATTATAGTTTACAGTATATTTTAATTCTACCAGGCATGTCCTCGGTGTATGGAACTATAAAAGAGTATGTCTAAATGTCGACGTGTGTCATGACTTTTTTTTTTTTTGGGGGGGGGGGGGGGGGGGGGGGGGGATACATATTTGTATGTACAAGATTGCATGTTTGTTTGCTTTTTAAGGCTGTTATCTGTTTGGGGCAGGGACACTATATTGTTTTAAATTGAAAAAAAATTCAAAAAAATCCCAGGATGTCTTGTGAAAAAGAGTAGCGGCGTCTCCTCGGCATCCTGGCCATTGGCCTCGGACCATCACAACCCTCTAACCGTCCTCATATCTACTGATTGGCTTCATCATTCTTTCTCCTCTCCATCAGTAAACTGGTGTGTGGTGGGCGTTCTGACGCACTATGGCTGCCGTCACATGGTGGAGGAGAAGATCCCCCTCTCAATGTAAAGCGCTTTGAGTGTCTACAAAAGCACTATGTAAATGTAATGAATTATAAACAAAAGTGAGTGAAATTATTTACTTGATGGATTTACGATCCTGGCCAAAAATCGTTCGTCATATAGTTTGTTTTTATTTATATATATATATATATATATATATATATATATATATATATATATATATATATATATATATATATAGCTATATATAATAAATAAATAATGTGTGTGTGCGCGCGTGTTGGGAAATAAAAAGCAACAGATATGGCAAGAAAAAGAGCACTGGCTGTCTTCTTGATCTTCAAGAGGAATGTAGGAGGAATACTGTAGGTACGTTTTCAGAGCAGTATTTTGTCTGCCTGACCCGTGTTAACCCACATTAAGCGTGTTCGACACATTACGACACGACCGCTAACCAATTAGTTTTCTGCTTTCTTAGTTTTTGCATACTGTAATCTCACTAGTCCAAATAGAACGCACAAGTACACACACACACACACACACACACATTTCTGGACACTTTAAAGGCTGTAATTAAATCTTTGAAGAACCCTGCAATAGAATAAGACACGAGTGTAAAAGGTGATGGGTAAATGTAAATGAAGGCAAGATTTAGGAAGCCGTGCACTTTTTGTGTGTGTGTGTGTGTGTCCATGCCTGATGAAGCATAAGCTAGTGAGTAAGCCTTGGGGATGCAAAGCCAAATAGATGATGAAATCGGGCGAGTGTGGGAATGTGTTTGTGTGGAAGAGTGAAGTTGTGCCACAATTTCGATTCCAAGTGAGAAAGAGGGCATGTGCTTTTAGTCCTGGCCAGATTCTGAACACCCACTGATTAGACGCCACTGTAATTAAACATGTTTTAAGCTTTTCAGGGTATGTTTATGAAGTCTGTGTTTGTCGTGCTACACGTTGCTTTTAGTATAAGGGAGGGAAAAAAATGCCTGTGCTTTTTGTGTATGGATTTAAACTAGACATGGACCCACTCTCTTCCACAAGGTGTTCTTGTACGCTGGGTTACTAGTAATAGGAGTACATTTTAATGTCACGTCTAACTTTTACCTCATAGTCAAAAAATAGTCACTCCTTTTTAAAGAAAAACAAATGTTTTAGAGCATTTATAGTCCATCAGTTACGCAGCTCAGAAGCTTCCATGTGTAACACACCTTCCGCACATATACATGTACACCACGGTTAACTTATTTTACATAAATATATGTAAAAAAAATCTTTGTTAGAAACTTCCTTGAGCTTTAGTGAGAGTTCAACATTAAAATCAAAAATCTCTCTCACTGACATCTCAGCCCCTGAGGATGGCCAGCTTTTGAAAGAAAGAGGGGGAAGAAAAGTGCAGTCCCTATTTGTATTGATTTACAGCATATTATCTGTAATGATGATAAAATATTTGTATTCAGGTACACCACTTGTATGATATGCATGCATGTATGTATGTATGAGGGGTCGTGTTGTTATACCAGTAGGTGAGGAGCGAATCATCGCACAAGGGCAAGAATAATAAACATAATATTTTAAAAAAATACTTCATTTTGGTTAATGGGGTTAAAGTTATATTAGTAGTTAGATAATGTCAGTGAATGCTCAATTTTTTTGGGGGGGGGTGTTTGTGTATCAGGATCAACAGCGTCTTAATCATCTCGGTGTCATTAATAATAAATTCCCATTCCTGATTTGCATCCCATGTCTGCAGGCGGTGCCAAAGCCCATAGCGTTGGAGCCATGTTTCGGGAATAAAGCAGCCGTGCTGTCCATCTTTATCAGATTACCCAGAGGCCCTGGAGGCATCCCAACACCAGGACAGTCAGGTGGGGCTCTGATAGTCTCTTATATACCGTTCCTAGGCAGTTGATCGTGCTGAGCAAGCTACCTATTTTGAGTAAAAACCTTTCTCTCCGTGCTGTGTGTGTGTGTGTGTGTGTGTGTGTGACAGGCTTGGCAGTGGCGAGTGCCCTGGTGGACGTGTCTCAGCAGTTATGTGTGTGCTATAAGGAGAAAACCGGCGGGCTGCGTAACCGGAAGCAGCAGCCAATAGCACAGCCGGCTACATGCATCTGACCTTCGCCCTACGAAGCACCCCCCCCACCCCCCACCCCACGCCCACTGGCCCCCACGCCCTCCCCCCGAGCTATGACCTCCGCCAGGACTAAGCCACGGACACACGCCACCAACCGACGGCGGAGGTCACACACTCACAGGAGAACGCATTTCTAATCGGAGAACTGAGACTCCCAGTCAATGGTGAAGAAAAGCAGAATGTGACGAGGGAGAGACGCGCGCACACGGAGAGAGAAAGGGAGATGGAGGGAATCCCTTTCTCACCTCTAACTAATTGACTGCAGATAGGATTCATATCTGCTATGTTATATTTAACTTATTATTATTATTATTGTTCTTGTTCCTGTTCCTTGTTTTATTCTGTTTTTATGCTCAGGAGGAGGTTCCCCTGCACTGCTGCACCATGGTCTCCATGGCAACCTACAGTCAGACCATCTTATAGCTAGCTATTTAATACGTCCACGTACACCTCGCTGTAATCCATTGCCAAAACCTACACAAACGAAGGTCGTTCATGACGCACTTTGCGTGTCTGTGTCCCTTAAGTCATGGCTCTGTATGCAGTGGGGTCTGGGATTTGGAAGGTATTTGTTCGTAAGTTTTTACGCGGCTGTTTTTCACAGTGAAACTATTATTCGCCATCTGTGAAAAGCAGTCAAGGTATTTTCATCGTTTCACTTACGTCACTTTCAACGGGCTTTGACGCCGATCATCGCTCCCACGTTTATCAGTGTTTTAGATGCGTAGTTGTTCTTTTTTTTTTTTTTTTTTTTTTTGCGCCACCCAAACCTTCACATTCCGTATCCCATTTGCGACCCCATGCCATTTCTTAGCCTCGTTTTAACTTCCGACTCGAACGGAACCTGAGGGAGTGGCGAGAGCAGCAGCTTTTAGAGTTTTTCAAAATGCCAGATGCCATTTTCGACACGGCTGTTTTCGAGGTACGCAACCGCTCGCGCTCTTTCTTTTCCTTTGCCGTCGAGTACCCAAGTTTGCTTTGTTAATGCGTGCATGTGTCGGATTATTCTGTTTATTAGGGCCAAAGAGGGAGCTGTAACTGTCGACACTGAGGCGGATGTGAAATAGACAGATATGAAAAGTATAGCAGTTTCAGTTATATGTAGGGTATTTGTATGCATCCAGTGTTTTTAACATGAATATTAAGAGGTATCAAAGATTTTGTTGTTCAGAGGAAAATCTCAATTCGCTGAGCTTTCTGCGTTCTCCTTTTGTTTTTTTTTATTATTCGACCCTAGTGTCGCCGTTCCCCGAGACATTTGTTTTTATGTAGATGAATTTGAATTCCTCAAACCTCATCATATCCCCCCCCCCCCAACCCCCTGCTAGAATATGTTCGGACGCAGGCGTGTTTTGGGTCTTTTGCACTTCATTACGGCGTAATGAAGTAAGGTGCAGACGGCATTTATTTCTCGCTCGTTTGTCCCATGCAAGTGTCGTTTCAGTTATTACTCTGTGTATTACACTGTCATGCACTCTGTATATAACGACTTGTGACGAGGCCGCAGAATGGAACCCGAGATTGGTTTTATGTGTCTCCGATTGCCTACTTGTCAATTCCCTTTGCAACGGCCGAGCCATGATTGACGCGACACGGGCCTTTCAAAAACATTATGGTCGATCAGACTGCTGCAACCAAACAAGACCATCCACGGCGAAATCACATCGACCCCCGAACTGCTATGATCGCGACGGCGAAAACCGCCTTTCACGTTGATGGATTAAACGTTAAGATCCATTGAAATGATGAAGTAGAACCAATAGCTCGGGGGCTGTTGGAAACGGGACTGTCCACTTCCATTCCTGCTCAACTGGGAGTACGATAGAAGCTCATTTCTGCAGTTTTAGGCAGCATATAATAAGTTGTACGAAACTAGGTATGACAAGCGCTCACACTTACTTTTACACACACACACACACACACGCAGTGTAGAACAGAGACATGAAAGGAGTGGAGTGTTTCAGTGTGGGATCCAATTAACCATTTATTTCAGGTTTCAGAGAGAACTTTTTACGCCGGTCCTACGCCTCAACCCCACCACTTGCTTTTCTGTACAGTGATCACTGTAGATATCGGGATCTATAGTATAATGTGTATAATGTAGCAGCAGATGCACTCTTTTTGTAACAACAATGAACATTAATGTGAATGCCATTTCTGTTGAATGACTTGCTTGGCAGGCGGAGTGTCCCCGGCTTTTACAGTGGGAGCTCGCTGCAGCTTCTTTTTCTATGTAAGATAGCGAATGTCATCATGAACAAACCGTAAATTAAGCACAAATATGATGTGTAAAAAAAAAAAACAGTAAAATCAGTCCTGATAATGATACCTGCAGTGGTAATTATATATGTATATAAAGACATTTTTGTCTATAATAAATGCTGTAATTAAGGGTCCTGTATTTATTACAAACACCACCAAATGTTCAGAGGTAAACAAATGCAGTGTTTAATCATACAATGCCAATTAGATCTGTTAGAAACAGCAGTTCACCGTGTGTGTGTGTGTGTGTATGTATATATGTATATATGTATATGTATATATGTATGTATGTATGTATATATATATATATATATATATATATATATATATGTGTGTGTGTGTGTGTGTGTGTGTGTGTGTGTGTGTATGTATATATATATATATATAATGTCTATATATATATATATATATATATATATATCTATATCTACATATATATATTAGTATATGTAATATATCTATATGTATATATATATATATCTATATCTGTAATGTCTATCTGTATAAAGTATGTCTATGTATATATATGTATCTGTATATATATATCTCTGTATATGTATATGTATCTTATATATATTATCTATGTATATGGATCTATATCTCTTATATATTCTCTATATCTCGTGTCTATATATATAATATATATATATATCTATATCTATATATATATATATATATATATATATATATATATGTGTATATGTATATATATATATCTATCTATATATATATATATATATATATATCTATATATCTATTATATATATATCTATATGAATTGTGTGTGTAGGGGGTGGTACCTTTCGATCCAGAGCTCAATGGCTTAACCACTGAGCTCTGGATCGAAAGGTCATAGGTTCAAGTCCCACTAGTGTGTTTTTGAGCACGGCCCTTAACCCCAATTGCACAAGTTCCAGTTCCTTCATTGCGCCGGTTAAATGGGGAGGGTTGCGGCGTTAAGGAAGGGCATCCAGATCTATTATGCAGACTATCTGCTGTGGCGACCACTAACAGGAGAAGCTGAAAAGGGAACGAAAAATAAGAAAAAAAAAAGGGTGTGTGTGTGTGTGCATGTATACATATATACATACATGTATACATGCACACGTGTATTATCTCTTTTTACATTCTTTGTTTGGTTTATTCAATCACAAAAAATGGCAAAACACAAGTTAATAGTAAAACCTTTGAAATCTCCATGTAAACGATTGGATTACAGTACGGAATCTCATTTTCACTTTGCTGAAAGTTTAAAAGACCCTGAGAGCAAGTCTATTTCCATTTGGGGAGAAGTTAGTTGTTTTGCTGCACTAATGGTGATGAGGCAGTGCACGCACAGTTACAGAAGAAAAAGAACTGTCTGAGACACAAGTTATTACTTTCTGCTCCTGAAAACGAGTTGCGAGTTTTAGTTTTTTTATTTTTTCCCTTCACTCTCACCAGAGGGTTGCATTGAGAATATATTGCATAGCTGCAGTCTGTCGAACAACCCCTGATGCCCTGCACTCAAAACATTGGGGATGAACATAAGAGCACTGATATAATACGAGCAGCTTTCATTATTTGCTGTTCACATTCAGACGTGTTGGACATGAGAAAGACTACCAAACACTTCGATGGGCTGAAATGGAGAAGTGTTAAAGTAATCAGCACTTAATACTTGAATGCCTATATTTTGCTTCCAATATCTTCATTAAACCAGTGATCCCACTGACACCAAACTGTTGCATACCCCCCCCCCCCCCCCCCCAAACCCATCAGCCCCCCTCTTCAGTCTCCTCTCTACAGTTAAGGTCGGGTGATTCATTCTAACAGTCTAAGATCTTCCATGTTTGTCTCCAGATGATGGTTAGTTGTGTATTTTCAGTCACTTTGCTCCGGTGTGATGGTTTCTAAATTTAACTACTTGATACATTTTTGTACATTTACATATTGAATGTTTTTGTAGGCCGTTGCATCATCAATAAAGTTGGCAGTAGGCAATAACGCATCCATGTTCCACCTGGCAATCGTATTTACTGCCACTGAGCTCCGACGATGTTGCTTTGTACGTTTCGGATCACAAGAAGTTTCTTTCTTTTTCCTTCCTTCCTGTTATCAGCTGACCTGTTCAGTAAATTATGCTTTTCTTTGGAGTATTCATAGATATATAATTATATTATAGAGTCAAATTCGAGGATTTGCTATGCCGTTGTTTGTGCGAAGGCTCTGATCAACATTTCTCAGCTTCCCAAAAGCGTCCTTAATGTCCTTTAATACACGGCTTTCTGGTCTGCTTGTCCATTTTAACAAGTGCAGGCTTCACACCCAGGCCATTCAGAGTGTCTTTCTATCTGTCGCTCTGTCTTTCTAAGTCACTAACAATTCCCTCCAACCATCTCAAAAGTGTAAAAAGTGTTCCTTTAGAAATGTTTTGGAGACTTTGTTTGTTTGTGTACTGTGTAGGGGGTTTGTACACTGAGCTCGAATGTTCAGCTGAACACAACACAATGCTGGAGCTTTACCTCGGGAAATCTAGATGTGTACCCTGGCTTGTGTGGGTGATGCGTTTCACGCCATCTTACCTTGAGTGGTAAACTAATCTAGAAGAAAAGGACGATAAGGTTCCCTTTCAGACACTTCGCATTATTCAGAGTTTAGCCTCTGAAAGGGGAGGTTCCTGTTTCGTTAGAAGGGTCACACATGTTTTTTGCAGCCACTGCAAAACACCACCGACCAATAACGGGATGTTCCGAGCTCCGATAATGCCAAACAATACAAACGTAGTGTAACTCCTCCCTGATGAAACATCAGAAAATTAGTATTATTTTTTTGATTGCATCAAGAAATTCCTACACATTTTAGGTCCACTTTCATGCTGTCAATATCTCGTTCCACCACATCCCATAAATATTTTTTATTTATTTTCTTGAATTTAGAAAGGACTGGATTGGGAATGCCATTAAAGAGCATTGAACTGATTTTGCTTTGTGCTTCATTCGGGGAAAAAAATCATTAAAACTACTCTTATATTATATTCAACAGCAGCAACTGAAACCTTGTTGTTGTCTTAAATAGATCTTTCTTTATATAAATTACAAATTGCATGCATTATTTTTATATAATATAATTATAGAATTGCAAGACCAGGGGGCACGGTGGCTTAGTGGTTAGCATGTTCGCCTCACACCGCCAGGGTCCGGGTTCGATTCCCGTCTCGGCCATGTGTGTGTGGAGTTTGCATGTTCTCCCCCGTGCCTCAGGGGGTTTTTCTCTCCGGGTTTTTTTTTTCCGGTTTCCTCCCCCCGTCCAAAAACATGCACGGTAGTTTGGTTGGCACCTTGGAAAATTGTCCCTAGTGTGTGTATGAATGTGTGTGTGATTGTGTGTCCTGTGATGGGTTGGCATTCCATCCAGGGTGTATCCTGCCTTAATGCCCATAGACGCCTGAGATAGGCACAGGCTCCCCGTGACCCGAGGGAAGATCGGATAAAGCGATAGAAGATGAATGAATGAATTTCAAGACTTTTTAATTTATGTATTTTTGCTTTTATGACTTGGTATGCTTAAAAACAACAACACCACAAACGCTTGTGTTAATGTTTTTCATTAATTGCATTAATAAGAGTATAATGCAGGGCTTCATTATGCAGGAAAGGAGAAAAATGAAAAATGTCTTTAGTTGGCTCCGTTACTTATTTTGAGAGACCCGAGTTTGGAGAAATGTGTCAAGTCGATCAAGAAAAACCGTAACAGGCCCAAAGTGTGCCAAGAAAACATTCTCTAGACCAGGGATCACCAACATTTTTGTAACTGAGAGCTACCACATGGACACTGGGTCATAGAAAGGGCTACCAGTTTGAAATACTCCTCTGAAATAAAAATTGGCCTTTAAATCATATAATATTATACATTTTTAATGATACACATTTATCTATGTGAATACACTTATGATTTGTAACAGTAACCATCAACAACATTTACATTTTAGATGCATCTCACTAATGAGTTGTGCAATTTTTATAGCAAGCCTGAGAGCCACTCATGTGCTCCTTGGGGGCTACCTGGTGCCCACGGGCACCACGTTGGTGACCCCTGCTCTAGACAATTATACCATGCACTGTTGACACAATCCACGGATTCAGACCCGGCCATCTGCATGCTTCAACAGAATGCCTCAATATTCATTAGACCAGCTATGTTTTACAATTTTATCCAATATCTAGGATTTGTAAAGAGCTTTCTGGTTTCAAGTGAAAGAAGTGGAGGTCTTCTGCTTCTGTAGCTCATCCACCTCATGTATCAACATCACTGCTCTCAGAACTTCCACTCACTGGATTATATATATATTTTATTTTTATTTTGGGTAAATCTCTGAATAATCCCTGTCTGCGTGACTTTATGCAACGCACTGCAGCCACACGATAGACTGTTTCAAAATGTATAGATGTACAGATGTTTCTACTAAAGTGCTGATATTTACAATCACCACTATATGCTAATTGTACATTTTAGTCAGGCCAACTAAAGAACACTTACATTCATAGATATAACAGTAATGTAGCCATAACTAATACAATTACACAGTGTGTTCCCTCAGGTCACGGGGAGTCTGTGCCTATCTCAGGCGTCTATGGGCATTAAGGCAGGATACACCCTGGATGAATTGCCAACCCATCACAGGACACACACACACTTTCACACACACATTCATACACTAGGGACTATTTTCATGACCTACCATGCATGTTTTTGGACCGGAGAACCGGGAGAAAAAACCCCTGAGGCACGGGGAGAACACGCAAACTCCACACAGACATGGCTGAGACGGGAATTGAACCCGGAACCTGGCGGTGTGAGGCGAACGTGCTAACCACTAACCCACCGTGCCTCATACTAGAGTTTTAAATGTGTTTATTTATTAGCAGGAGATGTAAACAGTTTTTATACATTCTTTTTTAATTCTATGAGTTTTTACTCAATTCTTTTATAAAGTAATTAAAAAGTTACACTACTTATTACATTCTGAACAGGGTCATTTGTAATCTGTAATCTATTACATCTCCAAAGTAACCTTCCCATCTATCTATCTATCTATCTATCTATCTATCTATCTATATATATATATATATATAGAGAGAGAGAGAGAGAGAGAGAGAGAGAGAGAGAGAGAGAGAGAGAGAGAGAATGGCTGCACGATATATATCATTATCGCCATATATCGAAAACATCGTTATCGCGATAACAGTATAGGCGATAAATTAGCATTTTTTTGTGTTAAGTATTTGTGTTGCATCCTTGGGTTGTCCAAATTTGACCAATCAAATGGGGCCTTAATATCTTTATCCCCGCCTCCCAAGTAGGAGCTGTTATACTATTGGCTAAATCGGGCAGAAGGTAAACCTAGCGGATCAGTGCAGAGAGAGGATATAAATATGGCGCGAGTAGAGACGAACTTGTAGCAAATAGGAATAGTACTTCTGAAACACGGCAATATTTTATCTTCTGGACAGGAAGACGTGTCGTAAATCTGTGGTTGCGTGGAGAGGAAATACAACTTATCTACAGTCACAACCACATAGAGAGATATGAAGATTTCCCAAAGTGTAAGAAATGTGTCCGTTATTTTTTTTAACCTGTTTTAGTCGGTAACGCTGTGACGGTGCTGATTTTACAGGAGATATCCCTTTTACAAAGTAAAGCACTTTGAGTGTCCAGAAAAGCGCTATATAAATGGGGGGTAACGAAAATAGAGTGTATTGTTAGATGGATCATAACCGAAGCATTCAGTGGTGCTGGTGCCTTAAAATAAATAATCATTTATATAATAAGAATTTCTGTTATTGTTTCACTGAACGCGCTTTCTTGGTGCGCGACTGTATAACCAGAACAAGATGATTTCACATCTAAAAACAAGTCTTATGTGTTACACAGAATATCCAAATTCACTGTACCTGAGAAAACATAACATTCTATGCAAAAAAACAACAAAGACATGATACTAAAACATCCTGTTACTTTCCTGTTACTTCCAACGGAAGTGTAACGGCGGATTGATTCACGTTCGGGGAAGGAGGAGACGTACAACGTTAGCAGATGCTTCTATTTTACTTCCTTTTTCCTTCGTGTAAAATAATAATAAAAATACTCACAGGAACCTGAGTATAACCACACATAAGTTTCTTTTCTCCGCGCTGTCTAACTGCGCACACCAAACACACACTTCCCGAACACGTTGTTCCGTACTACACTACCCATAATGCATCTCCCTCAGAACTACAACATCGCTAACCATAGACTTAAAGTGGCAACACATCTCACAGCGCTACCATTAACTGTTTATATCAGTAGGATAATTACATATATAATAGTTGTGTGTTTTTTACCAAACAAATCTAATAAAAATGTCACTGGCTAAAGTATATATATATATATTATATAGATATATATATATATATATATATATATATATATATATATATATATATATATATATATATTATATATATATATATATATATATATATGCATGCAATATTTAACACCAATATCGCATATGGCATATCTTTCCAATATTGTGCAGTCCTAATATATAGTGTTAATTAGTGTTACATTTATTGCAGACTTTACTGAGCGCAATCTACCACATCGTTTTATCCACCTGAACCTTTTTAATTGACTTAAATATATATTTTATATATAAATTACTTAAATTCTCTCACTAAGTTTAGTATGATCTTTTTTTAATATTAGTTAGATTATTTCCAAATAAATAATTGTCTTTATTTACTTTTATTACATTTCTGGCAGACTTTGCATTGCGTACATTTCTTCTGTGTAATTAATGCCGGAATTCGGTGTGTGAAGGCTCAAAGACACTTTGTTGTGACTTATCTTTCGGGCGAAATATTTATGTTTGCAATAACTGAATATGATGCCACTTCACACTTTTCTCGCGCCGGGTGCTAACGCTACCTGCCACCAACACCTGGGGTTCGGGGATTGTCATAACAACTCTTGATGTAATTCTGCCGTATTATGACAAATTACCCGTGACCTCTGCAGACATGTTTGTGTCACTGTTGCTCTAAATTCCTGAGAGAAATGCAGCTTATTTTATGTGTCTCATTAGCAGTTTGTTGGGCTTCCTGCCATTCGCTTCGATGTGCCTCCTCTGCAGAAGAGTTGGCTCCAATTAGATTCAGCAGTGTAAAGGTGTGATTTCGAGAGGAAGCTGTCAGACAAATGCACATGCCTCTGTTCTCCCAGGTTTGCGAGCTGTGCAGCGACATAATTGGACCAAAACGTAGCGCAATTTGAATCGATCTGAATACGGCAGAGGTGATGGCGTGCCCATGTGTCTCGTTGTTGATAGAGGAATGTTCTGAGCAAGTGGTTCCCCCCCGAAAACAGGGTTCGCTTTCAGACCTTCCATTTGTGACCTTGAGCGCGAGTTGATTTTCCTCTTGGTGAGATGCGTTACAATCCACTCACTGGTGCTGCCTCAATTTATCGTGAGCGCAGTGCTTAAATGTATGCAACACTACGACATTAAAGCATTATGAGCAGTGAATTACATGGATTATTTCGTCAGTGGGTGCGATATATTATCCAGCAAGGGGACAAATTGTCATCAAAGTTGATGTTAGAAGCAGGAAATATGAGCAAGCGTAATGATTTCGGCGAGTTTGACAAGGACCAGATTATAATGGCTAGACAACTGGGTCAAAGAATTTTCAAAACCGCTGCTCCTGTGGGGTTTTCAGTGGACAGTATCAAATGTGGTCCAAGAAAGGAACATTAGTGAACTGGCAAAAGGGTCATGGGGTGACCAAGGCTCACGGATGCACGTGGGAAGAGAAGGCATGTCCTTGTGGTCCCAACCAGTAGATGAGGGATTAGTTAAGTTGTTAAGAACTGAATATATATATATATATATATTATATATATATATATATATATATATATATATATGAGAGAGAGATACAGGTGTAGCTCATTGTTTAAGGTGCTGGGTTACTGATTGGAAGGTCGGGGTTCGAGCCTTGGTATTGCCAAGCCGCCTTAACGCTATGTTCTCAGGGGCTGCTGCGCTCTGACCCCAGCTTCCAGAAAGAAAAGAAAAAAAAACATCTGGGATGTTCAAAGAAAAGGATTTCACTGTGCTGTAATGTA
This sequence comes from Kryptopterus vitreolus, assembly GCA_030449085.1. NCBI lineage: Eukaryota > Metazoa > Chordata > Actinopteri > Siluriformes > Siluridae > Kryptopterus > Kryptopterus vitreolus. Next base: position 4,331,036 of record JACRUU010000014.1, read on the forward strand.
TACGTGACAAATAAAGGCTATTCCTGTTCTATATGACACTTTTGATTAATATCATGTCCTTGCAGTTCATTGAAAGGTTTGACCTTTTTGCACAGAGAAGATCACCGTAGACAGCTCCTTAATCAGAGACGCGGCTTATCTTGATGATTACGTGTGAATTAAAATGATGAACCCTTATATTTAAAGTAAGGACTTAAAGTGCGCTTGATCAGTGTCATGGAAAAGAGCAGCGTGCAAGTGTTTGAAGGAATGTTTGATAACGTGCAAAAGTACAATAAAAGACAAGGAAAAGCACGGAACGAGGAAACCATTTCCCAATTAAGAAGCCATACGCCGTGGAACAAACACGGATGACGAATGTGAGAGTGCAGTGAAAGGTAACATACATGTGCTAACAGGGTGCCAGGGAACCATGTGTGAGTGATGACTGACATGTGACAGTCATTAACAGTCATTAATTCATTAATTCTATAGCATAAATGGCAAATATTTCAACAAATAAGTGATATACAAACGTCTTCTCCCAACTTTGTGAGAGTGTGTCGGATCAATTTATACTATTCTGAATATAAAGAAAGGAAGCCATGTTGTTCAATAAAAACAATGATTGATGGGATAACTCCCACTAAGACCACTCATCCCGCTAAATAATTGATTCTCCTTTTAGATGTTCATTTCAATGCTTGCTGGATTCTTATTCATGCTGTATCTCATTGTATTGCAGCTGACAGTTGATAATGGAAAGAAGCATTTTCTATTCCCAATCAAGCGCTTCTGTTTAACGTGTTTGTCTAGACCAGGGATCACCAACCTTTTTGTAACTGAGAGCTATATAGGAAAGTTTGAAATACTCTGAAAAAAAATCTATGTAAATACACTTGAAAAATCAAAAAACATCTGGTAGACTTTTTATAGCAGGAAGTTACTACACCCAGGCGTGGAAAAAAAAAAACATTTATCAGGAAGTTATCACCCAGGCGTGAATGGATTGGCTGAAAAATCGACTTAAACACCTGAGTCACTCAACTACTGAGAACTTCCAGTTTATATATTGATTAAAAAATAAGTCTCTAACTCTAAATACTGCCCTTAGGGACTATTGTGATTACTTCACTTGTTAGCTTTTAAGCTTAGCCGGGATAATGAATTCACTGCTGACACAAAAAAGGTGTGCCTAGAACAGTTATGTAGTTCATGAATGAACATGGCAAGGTATATGTACACACACACACACACACACACACACACACACACACACACACACACACACACACACACACACACACATACCTTGCCGTGTTCATTCATGCGATGAGTTAACTCGTGATTAATCGCACGCTTTCAATGTACCATAATTGAATACTTTTCATGCTTCTATTACTCCAACTGTAACAGATGTTCTAATTATATACATTTCTCTCACATTATATACAAAATCTCTCCCTTTAATAAAATTATTGATTATTTACTATTGATTTTTACTCTGATTTCACTCTGATTTTACTTCGGTTGCATATATATATATATATATATATATATATATATATATATATATATATATATATATATATATACACACACAACATCGAAAACATCGTTTTTAAGGTCATGAGTTCAAATCCCAGCCACACCAAGCTGCCCCGAAACAACACCCTAAACCCTTAATGAGATAACCTCAAATGTACGATAGTATATCCATCATATAAGGTATTACTATCAAGTAGCTAACAGACTGATCTTATTCATTCATTCATTCATCTTCTACCGCTTTATCCGATCTTCCCTCGGGTCACGGGGAGCCTGTGCTTATCTCAAGCATCTATGGGCATTAAGGCAGGATACACCCTGGATGGAATGCCAACCCATCGCATTGCACACACACACACAAAAACACATTTGGGACATTTTCCAAGGTGCCAATCAACCTACTGTGCACGTTTTTGGACCGGGGGGAAACCGGAGAACCCGGAGAAAAACCCCAGAGACACGGGGAGAACATGCAAACTCCACACCCACCGAACGTGCTAACCACTAAGCCACCATGCCCCTTACGGACATACGGATCTTAATGTTAATATAATAGCCAAATGATGTTCAATAGAAATATGAAAATGTGGTTCCCAATACGACCTCTGTTGTTCTTTGTATGGCTAAGATGTATAATTTGTGTCTTTGATGCATACCTAAAACAGGCCCGGCCTCATTACTGATTACATCTCAGCTTTTCCGTTTGTCCCTGGTACAGCAGGAAGTGTCTAATTTCACACTTGCTGTCAGGTTACGTCAGTCGAGCTATAAAGCTGCCAGTGTAACCGACAGACTTTGATTTTTCCGGTTAAAGAGGCTATTCTATCTGATGTTTTTTTTTTCTTTCTTTTTTTTCAGATTTGTATTTAGGGCTACTACTAAGCAGAATTATAGACTCAAACCTAAAGGATATATGCAATGCTGCCTGGAAATGTGGTCAAAATAACATATTAGTCTTATTCTGCTAATGGAGAGTGGAAGCTTTTATCTTTGAAGTGTACAAATGACACTTCATCGGGCTTCTCACAAAGACAGCCGCCTTCTGAAATGCGAGGCAGGACCCACGAATATCGGCTGCTGGAGGATGGGAATAGAGAGGCACAGAGGCAAAATAAGAAAGGAAACTCTGAATATAATATAAGCATGGGCTTAAGGGAATAATTGGATATGTCATGAAGGCTTCATAGTGGTTCAGTGGTGTGTAATGTACAGTGCTGTTTTGTTTTTTGTTTTTTGTTTTTTTTTGGAGCGCTTGCTGCTGGCCAGAGCTAAAGCATAGCCGTGTTCGCTGACCCATATCCTGGAAACACATTCAGCCCAGCTTCAGACAGGATTCTGTGCAAAGGTTAGTCTTCTAACAACAACAACAACAACAACAGAAAATGGATGTTACTCCATTTTCTCCTGTTTTTCCTGTAACACAAAATACACGGTGCAGTTTGTACATATTCATATGGCAGCTTTATTTTCCAAGAAATTACAATTATATCAAACAAGCCCTGCCCACTTGGCAACACCACGTCCTTTTGTTTGTGTCCCATGTAGATGATTGGTTGAAAAGATTTAGCAGCAAGCAAAAAAAAAAAAAAAAAACAAGGAGAAAAAAAATAATAAAACAAATCAAATACACAGAAGATTTCCCTTTTTTTTTTTTTTTTTTTTTTTTTTTTTTTTTTAATTCCATTGGTTGCTGCTGCTCTTTACATTTCAACATCCACTTGTTCCTGCAGTCAGGTGCGAGTGTTTTAAGTGCTACTGTGTGAAAGCGAATAATGACATCCAGAAGCTGAGAGAAATGAGGGCATTTAATGCGAGTTGTGTAAGTAATTCTTGTAGACCTTCTTTAAAAAAAAAAAAAAAAACAGATTTCTTTTTTTCTTTTTTTTATTTTTTATAACCTTCCTCAATGCCACGGTTTTGCCAGATTATTAAGTGCCTAGTAGCGTGTGGCGCCTCACTCTTGCCATTTAGGGCTGGGAATTGTGTCGGCTGCTGAAGCAATAACAATTGCTCTAATTTTCCTGGAGCCATTGAGCAACATAAGCTGTGTTATACGATATGTTATCCTTTTGGAAGTATCCACTTCCTGTAAACTGTAACCGTCTGTGAAAGGGTCGGGGGTTGTGCTCAGGTACGCCGTGCTGTGTGTGTGTGTTGCATTAAGTCTTAGTGTTGCATTAAAATCATATTGCTCCCTCCAGCCTGTAGCATCGGTGCCTGCTAGACAAGACTGCTCCGTGGAGTCATATTCTTCTACAATCTGATCCTCCATCCGGGCATTTATTTACTCGACAAGGAATTTCCACTCCTCAGTGTTTTGCGTTCATCCCACTCGCTTGCGGTGTTGTAGGTAAGTGAACACAACCAGTGTGACTTTGTGACGCGTCTCAGCACACCCCATCGATCTGCATCGTTCGTTCCTGCAGCCTCTCTAATCGCTCGTAGCTGTTTTGCATCTCGCACAATTCTCCACGAACCAATCAAGCGCAGGACCAGATCCATTCACGAGATGCTTTTCTGCCACACCGATCATGCCGGGATAGTCTCCTCACTCACTCAGATTACGCTTCCGTTCGAGAGCCGGTCCTGGTCCGCTCGATTTATTCCATACGTTGCAATTTTATTTTGGATTTTTTTTTTGTGAATCCACATTTATGGAAAAAAGCTCTCAGTTCAATGTGTGTTGGATCCTGATGGGTGTGTTCAGCATGATTTATTTTGTTTAAAAAGAAAGGGTTTTTGTTTTTTCCTCATAATCCAGTGAAAAGTTCAAACACATGGCAGTTGGGTAAAAATCTAAGGGTAAAGCGAAGGTGTGTAATTCACCGAAGACATTAAAATAAAAAAAAACAAACAAAATAAAATCATGACTGTTTCAAACTCACTAATTTTCTACACATTACAAAAATAAAGTACATCATATTATTTAAACATCCCTGCGATTCCATCAGAATAAAGCATCATCCTGTGAGTCATCACACTAGTGTATGATTACGGCTCTCCAACGAGACACTCGTCCCTGTGCTTGTCCCTTTTGCTCATGCTGCTTAACTCAACTGATTCGCTGTACCAAAAATCACTCTATCTCAAAAAAATAGACATTGTAATAATAATAATGATTAGGGACTATATGATAAGCCACAAAGTTGTTGGGTTGTTTTTTTTTTTATATATATATACACACAGGCCTTCATAGAAATGTTTATACATAGACATACACACATACATACACACACATATATATGTATATATACACACTCTTTAATCCAATTCAGTCTTAAGTATCAGTCATAGACCTGTACACATCAAATAAATCACTATTTCACATTGTGGGCTGGAAACTTGGGTCACAGTCTTTTTTTTTTTTTTTTTTTTTTTGGATAGTTCGCTCTCTCTTCTTTTTTTGTGTGCTCTTCTATTCATTTGTCTTTTTTTCCTCACCAAAGGGGTTTGATGGAAAAAGCCTCACGCTGCCACAACCCACCTGATGCTGTGATTGGCTGGTTCGATAATTTTTTTTTTAGAAACGAAGAGCCAGCAACAGGATGGAGGGGAGAAAAGCCGTCACTGCCAGGTCAGTGCATCCGGGGCTGCTGTTGTACAGATCAGGTGATGGGAGGGTTGAGTCACTCAGTAGTCTGTCTCTCTCATTCATCTGTGCAAGACAAAGAGAGAGAGAGAGAGAGAAGGGGTGGAGGAAATTTAGGTCCATGATGCATCGGAGTTTGCATGTCTGTTCATGTCATTTTTGTTTGCACTGACATCCTGTCTGCCTTGTCGCCTCGCGTTTTCTTTTTTTTTTCCCCTTTCTTTTTTTTCTTATTTTCACTTGCTTTTGTCTACTTGCTTTCATTTATCATCACGCCTACTGTTTTACCCTCTGGTCACGTATATCTTGCATCAGTAGAGTAACTTGCGCAGCAGGAATTGACCTACATAAACCTCAACCGCACACACACACACACACACACACACACACACACACACACACATATGCAAAGAAAGAAACCGCGACACCCAGATTGTGGGGGTGACAGACGGTTTGGTTACCTGGGTGGGTATTTGCGAGTGGAAGATGTTCTGCTGGCTTTCTATGTACATTGAGATGGTGGTTGTTGTTATGGTACTGGTTGCGAGGTGTTGATTGGGAGTGTTGGGCTTGGGACTGCTTGCTCCCGGCTGGTTAGCTGCTGATTTGGAGTCGGTGTCGTTGCCAAACGCGAAGAATTGCGTTTTCTGTTTAAAAGAATGTAAGAAGAGGGGGGGACAATGAGGACAAAAAAAAGGACAATGAGTGCCACATATTTCTTGCTTCAGTTTGTTCTTTAGTTAAACTGTGTGTTTGAACAACAGGCTTGCCATGCAGTCAAGTGACGGAAAATCATCCCAGCGTAGCGAGTGCACCGTCAACAGATTGATTTCCAGTCGAAACGGTGAACTCGTACAGAAAGTCAAGTGTGCTTGGGGTGTAGGAATAGATACAAGAATAGACTTTTTTTGATTATTCTAATAATCTACAGCAGGGGTGTGACAAGTCGTGGTCACCGTGGGCCGCTTCAGCATTATGGTTGCCCTCGAATGGCCAGGTGTGACTATAAGACAGTATGTAGGCTTTGATGAGCGACGCCGCCTCATAACACAAAACACAGGAGCTGGGCTACATTTACAGTATCTGGCGGATGCCCTTATCTACAGCAACTTACAACTGAGCAATTGAGGGTTAAGGGCCTTGCTTAAGGGATCACTAGTGGCAGCTCGGAGGTCGTGAACCTGCCTTAACCACTGAGCTACCACCTCCACCTACTACTGATTGGAAGGCTACACCTGGGCTACTGACTGGAAGGTCATGGGTTCGAGCCCCGGTATCTCCAAGCTGCCACCCTTAAGTCCTTGAGCAAGGCCCTTAACCCCTGTCCCCCAGGGGTGATGTTTCATGGCTGACCCTGCACTCTGACCCCAGATTCCAAAACAAGCTGGAATATGCGAAGAAAAGAATTTCACTGTGCTGTAATGTATATGTGACAAATAAAGGCCCTTCTATTCTATCTTTCTTGGAAGTGCCTTCAATCTGCATAAATTTTCCGCTTCCTGGACATTTTGGGACAATTTGCAGAAATGTTTCTATTCCACGTGTTGAAAAAAATCGCTGACGTGGGATACACTGCACTCTAGTGGTGGGATGCTGTCACTTCGCTGTTAACACAGTCGTGTGCATTGTGGCCAATGTACTTTATTGTCATTGTACTTTTTAAATCAGCATAGCCTGATTTTAAGACACCTTTTAAGCACTTGCGGGTCACATAACATGACGTGGCGGGCCACATTCTGCCCGCGGGCCTCGAGTTTGACACATGTGATTTATGGCTAACTAATTCAAGTTCGCATTCCCATTATAAAGTCACATGACTACTTACTGACTGTTAACTGGCCATTCTGTCCGAAGCACACAGATTATACTGTGGCTTCATTGAAATGTATCCAGTGTATATGAAATTTGATCCAAAAATAAGTCTGTTTCTAGTATTTCGATTTCCCCATTCAAGTAGATCGAAGACGAGTGTTGCCAAGAAATCCACTAAGTGGACAGATCCCATTACTCTGGCATAATGCATAACTTGTAGGAGTTCATCCACTGATGACTCGGAGCCTCTATAGCAGGGGTCACCAACGTGGTGCCCGTGGGCACCAGGTAGCCCCCAAGGAGCACATGAGTAGCTCTCAGGCTTGCTATAAAAAGTGCACAACTCATCAGTGAGATGCGTCTATAATGTAAAATGTAGTTAATTCGTTGTTGATAGTCACTGTCAAAAATCACAAGTGTATTCACATAGATAAACGAGTATCATTAATAATAATAATAATAATAATAATAATATATAACTAAAGGTAAATTTGTTATTTCAGAGGAGTATTTCAAACTGGTAGCCCTTTATATGACTCGGTGTCCATGTAGTAGCTCTCAGTTACAAAAAGGTTGGTGATCCCTGCTCTATAGATATTTGCTCTTCACACTCTGGAGTATTTTCGTCCGACATAATGAAAATGATTGGTGGCGTAGCGAAATCATCTGCCGTGCAACGGTGCATATGTGAGAGGTCAGCACATAGGGGTGTTTACACTTACATAGAAACTGTTTGTGGTTATATTGCTTTACTAACGAAACATGAGTGAACTGACAGCTGAGTGTGAGACGCTGAAAAGAACCAGTGGTGAATAAAACATTTTGGGATTCGAATTCAGACGATGTGCACAGCTGTTCTGGTAAAAATGCATATTTTGCATATTTTTGTGTCCAGCAAAATACATTATATATTTTTTAGTTTACTACACATGTCCACAGTATAGATTCTGTATTTACTCCCTTAAAAATAAACATGTTTTGTTTACTTAAGACTTCAAGTCTGGGGACATTAACAGAGATAAATGTTTACCTAAACACAACACAGTCCTGATATGTCCATCTAAGTATCTCTTTTATATATATATATATATATATATATATATATATATATATATATATATATATATATATATATATATATATATATATATATATATATAAACACTTATATATGTCATGTAGCCGTAATGCACAATGCTACAGGATGTGAATATCATGAGTGTAAACAGCCTTTGACTTAAATACAAATACATGCGTCTGTGCTTACACAACAGGCTTTGCTTCAATAATACATTTGAAGAAAATGCGTACAGACAGTGTGCATCTGAACATATAACATCTCCTAAAATGGGTATTTTAGACATAACCAAGTGAGACAGGTATCAAAAACAGATGCCCACACACACACCCACACACACACACACACACACAAACACACACACACAGACAGAATTTCAAATAATGTATAATGGGGACCATGTTTGCATATACACATAGTCTGAAAACAGTACACGACTCACATATTAGGTTGATTTTGAATATATTCATATTGCAATATGCTTGTAGCTCTGTCTTCATTTCTGAAAGTCATAATGTTGCACCCGTAAGATGAGTCTCAGTCTTTCAGAAGGGAGTTTTCACTCTTAAATGAAATAAATAAATAAATTAAAGCTCGGCTGCTGCCGGCGCTGATCTTTGCTTTTCTCCTCTTTGCAACTCTCTGACTCTTTGCACCATTAGTTTTACTGCAGGGGGCCAAATTACATGCAATTACTGAGACATCAGAGTCAGCGCTTAGACTCAAACCAATACACACTCACTCTCTCAAAAGCCATAGCCTCTGACAATGTGTGTGTGTGTGCGAGAGAGAGAGAGAGAGGGTGCAGTGAAGTGTGTACACGGAGCAATTAAAATACAGTAGAAGACAGGTCAGAAATAGAGACTTGCTGGAGAGCAGGAACTTTCAGTGCTGGTATTGGACTCTGTGATCACTCTTCACTATTGCCTCTGAGTTAGCACTACTGCGAGCAACCAAGCTACACTGTTTCATGCCACTGAGCTGTGAGCCAAAGCTTCCACTTTTAAAAAAAAGAAAAGAAAAGTGCTGTATCACGGCTTCCGTGTGTCATTGCAAGGACAGATGTAAGTTTAACCTCCACGACGGTATCATGTGCTGATTAGAATGTTTACAGTCGGCTTCATTAAAAAAAAAAAAAAAAGAAAGAAAGAAAGAAAGCACGGAACAACAAAATTCACACACTTGGGTTCACACAGAACTCTTATGGGTCGGAACAAAGCCAAAGCTAGTGCAACATCGCATTTCTGTTTCTTATAGGCGATAAATATTTCTCGCTAATATCTTAAAACTCGTGATTCCTAGAATGCCCGTGAACTAGGTTGTTCTCACCATTCAAAATGGTTGCTTCTTGCTTCGTGTTTGTCATTGTGTTTACGATCTCTGGACTGTAGTTCCGATTTAATCGCGCTGACTTCCGTTGTCGAAACATTTTTCAGCTCTGTTCGGAAAAAGTGCATTTTGTTGGACGCTATTAGCTTAGCTTTCGCGTCCATTATGTCGGTTGGTCCAGCAGGTTTAGGTGACGTTGCTGGGTGCTTCAGTCTCAGTTTAGCTAGCAGTGGTTTTCCCCGAGAATTTATACTTGCGCAAATATAGAATTATAAATATAGAATTGCGGTTGAACAAATGGTCTCATACAAGGTAGTAGAGTCTTATACTGTTGCAGCTTGCCGTTCTTTAATTAAATAAATTAAATCTAATTTGTTGTGGAGCTAAGCCTACTCAATTGCGCGCTCACTAGCGGCCCCTCGTTTTTTTTCTTTGTGTTTAACATACTTAAACAATTAAATAAAATCTTATATTATGCAAATTTTTGGGTTGCAACATGTACGTGATGTCATTAGAAGTCCGGACGTTTGGTTTGGGGACGGGTGTAGCTCAGTGGTTTAAGGCGCTGGGCTACTGATCGGAAGTTAGGCGGTTCGAGCCCCGGTATTGCCAAGCTGCCACCCTTTGGTCTGTGAGCAAGGCCCTTAACTCTCTGTGCTCCAGGGGCGCCATATCATTGCTGACCATGTGCTCTGACCCCAGCTTCCAAAACAAGCTGAGATATGCGAAGAAAGAATTTCATTGTGCTGTAATGTATATGTGACAAATAAAGGCTATTCTATTTCTAATTCTAGCATGTCACAAGCGTAATAAAGTATATTTTTTAATCTGGATAAGGTCAAATGCTTTTTAAAATACCTCTATGTTGTTCCTATTGGAAATACGTGGACAGTGTGATGCGATATACCTTATGTCCCACACTTTGTATTCAATGATTCGTGCCAGGGCTTGGTTTGGGATCCACCATGAGAATAAATCGCCTTCTGGTTCATAAATAACTATAAATACGCAAAAGAAAAACCCAGAAATTTGTTTTCCAATAATTGTCATATTGAATCAATACACAGCTTAACCCAGCATGTTTCCTGTGGGATATATTGACCGGCACTGAGTTCTTAAAAAAAAAAAAAACGCATTTATAGAGAACTATATTTGTGGCTGAACATGTACTGTACACAGTCTTCGTATTTACTATGTCGGTTTCCTGTAATCACCTGACAGCTGACACCCTGGCGAAGCGCTAACAAGTGCTTCCTCCGAGACGTCTAAATCTGTTGCTCACATGACAACATAAGTGCAACTGTGCATCTGTTTACATGAACAGATAGGCGTCTGTGATCAGCTGGCACCGCACTAATCAACAGAAGGAAAGGAAAATAGTGCCATCCTTCCCATTCCCGAGACAGCAGGCTAAATTACACTGTACATTGCCGAGCTTTAAGCACTCAGGATTATAGGGTAAAAGTTTATACACAAAGCCTCTGCTTTTTTTTTTTTTTTCGCCTAATAGTGTGCAGGTCCAGCTGACATGTACAAACCTCCTTGTTCCAGTGGAGGTCATGTACTGTAGCTATGAGAATGAAGAAGATCAACAGTGATGTTTATAAATACAATGCGAACCTATTTATCCGTGTATGTTTAAAATAAGGTTAAAAAAAAAAAAATAGCGTATCGGTGGCGCTTTATGCTTGGTCGCACCTTTGTGCTACTGCATGACTGGATTCAATAAGTGCCATATTTAGTACATTATGCTTCAGGCTCACTTAGACAGATGTTGTCATGGAAATGGATAAGGAAGTCGTAGCACTGCTCCCTGTGATTCCCACTGGCCGCACACGAACACCACGGCCCCACGTTAGACGTCGAGTTGTCCAAATAGTTTGGGGTGATGGTGGTGCCTGCATAAAAAGAGAAAGGCAGTAAGACGGTTTTAATAGTATAGCTGCCTTCAGAGGCAACTCTCTCATATTTCACTTCATGATACGCACTCAACAAACAAACGGTAATAAATAGTTCAAAATGTTCAGAGTTATTATACGGATAAATAATATATTTTGTTAATACATGTCTGTTCATGGGGCACGGTGGCTTAGTGGTTAGCACGTTCGCCTCACACCGCCAGGGTTGTTGGTTTGATTCCCATCTCGACCATGTGTGTGTGGAGTTTGCATGTTCTCCCCGTGCCTCAGGGGTTTTTTCCCCCTGATTCTCCGGTTTCCTCCCGGTCCAAAAACTTGCACAGTAGGTTGATTGGCACCTTGGAAAATTGTCCCTAGTGTATGAGTGTGTGTGTGTGTGTGTGTGTGTGTGTGTGTGCGCGCACTGTGATGGGTTGGCATTCCATCCAGGGTGTATCCTGCCTTAATGCCCATAGACGCCTGAGACCCGAGGGAAGATCGGATGAATGATGAATGAACGAATGTCTGTTTATTTCATATCATGTAACTAAAACTATAAAGGGGGGAATTATTACAACCATAATGTTCCTCTGGTGCAGTACAGGTGATACAGCCACACGAGGTGCTGTGCTATCACCGCGCTAAGAAAGTTACATAGCGTTATTACAAAGAACCGCTAAGAAGAAACTATAACCCTCCAAGTTTATTCCTCTTAGAGGATTTGGGTTAGAGAGGGCAATGAGGTATGTGTATTGTTTTGTAATTGTTTTGCTGTATGTGAATATGTATGTAGTTTTCCTTCGTTGTGTGTTTTTCGAAGGTCAATTTAAGTTATACGCATTTTGTTGCCGTAGTTCTGACGCCATTGTTGGAATGTAAATAAGAAGCAAGTGTCCAAATAAACGTCTGTAAAACCAAGAGCAACTCGAGGCGTTATTTCAACTCGAGGGGAGTAACAAAGAGTACTTTAAAACAGAAAGAAATAAACAAACAAACTTATTCCTTCCTAGTCGGAACGTTCCTATCTATCCAGAACTTTTCCCGTCTGAAATGTTCCAGAACGCCGTGTGCAAAAAAAGAGGGACTCCTCTGCCTCGCCTGCTCGCCTTTTTTTCAGAAACCCAGTTTGTAGTGATTTCACACATTGTTAGACGATCATTTTATCTACTACTCCATCAGCACAGCTGTGGTGGTGCTGAAAGATTTGGAAAAGCTTTACCTTCACACCTTTCTACAATGTGTGTGGGTGAGAGGCCCAGAGACGGAGGGAAGAAAAAAAAGAGAGAGAGAGAGCGAGAGGGGAGGGGAGTGACTACATTGTGTACATTGAGTTTTTTTTTCTTCTGTTATCCATTGTGAATTGTCTGCATGGATGTCAACTAGAGATGTATTTTTTTTCTAGACAGTTCTAGCTCTATGAGAAGCGTGCAAGCATTTTCTGTGTGGATAAAAAAATGCCGCTGTAGTACTCATTGTCTGCACGGGGAGAGAGAGAGAGAGAGAGAGAGACTTGACTTTGGCTGAAAGAGGGGAAAGTGGAAGTGCTGCACTTTGGTGCTTTTGTGGCCTGAGATGGACTTGTTTAAAGACATCGATTTCTTTTGTCCCACAACACAAAAGTGTAACATCTGCACAGCACATCCTACAACAGGCTTTAATGCTAAAAAAAAACTAGGCCATGTGCTTACTCTCCACTTTTTCTGCCTTTTCCACTTTTTCAGACGATCCCCCTTCTGCTTAAACATCAAAATAAAGCTTCAATGGTCGGGGTCAACTAGGTAAACGCAATAAATTGCTTTTAAAATGAGTTTGTTTGTTTGGGTTTGTAGGCTTGTATATTTGTTGCGCTTTTACTTATTTGTAAATAAGTTTGTAAAAAAACAACAACAACATTTTAAACACGTTCTCACCTATCAGACCAGTGTAGGCAATGAGGCAGGCCCCATAGTTCTCTTGCTGGCAGCCACTGGCAGTGAGCTCTGAGGGCTGGCAGTCATGCTTGAACTGGGCCCAACGAGATCTGGGAAAATCATAACAACACATCCATCATCCAACCAGCCAGCACATTCCTCAATCTCTCTCTCTCTCTCTCTCTCTCTCTCTCTCTCACACACACACACACACACACACACACACACACACACACCCTTCCCAATATTGAACGAGGTAGTTCAAGATAGTTTGGGTCAAACTGGCCAGAAAACCCTTGGCATCATCATTCTCCAAATAATCAGCCAGTGCAAATGTGCCAATGACAAAGCATCCATTCTAATCCATCGAATCAATTAAGAGCATAAAAAAGACACACCACCTTTTTTTCCTTTTTTCTTTTTTTTTTTTCGTATCACATGCAATCTGTCGAGTTCTGCTGAAACCAGATGTCATGGCAAAGGTGGATGGAACGTGCCAAAATCGATCTGACCCCGTTGTACACAAACTTGTTTTTCCACTTGCTACTTGCATGCACAAACAGACCTTCTGATGTGTCGCGTCTCTTTTTTTTTTGTCATGGCAGGCATTAAAAAATAAAAAATAAATAAATCAAAATGCTGGAGTGCTGCCATTGCTTTCAGACATTTAACCAGTCAAGAGAAGCAAGTAGCAGAAATCAGCCGTTTGATTAAAGGGGTTGTCTATATGTCCTGATTGTGTATGATAATGAGACGGTCGCGGCGGTAAGTGCACACGCCGCGTCACCGCCGTCGTCTCGTGCGCGCCGGCGGCTGGGAGTGCTGGGATTGTGATCAATAGGCGAGATAGATGAAAGCGTTTGTGTTTGTGGCGTGAAGAGTGTGTGTGTCTGTGCGAGGGAGAGGGATTTGGGAGCTGAGCTCTCATTTTCAACTCCGCCGAGAGTCTTAGGAAGTGACTTTCGCTGTCAGCGCGCTCCCTCTCGGCCCCACTCTAATTTACTAGCTAAGTACCACATCTTCTCCAACAGCCCCATAACCACAAGATGGCTGGAAAGCAATAAGCATAAGGATGTTTATTCACTATCCCGCTTCCCTTTCACCCAAAAGCGGGGCCGTGGGACTGCTAAATATGATGTCAAATAACATGTCAAAATTTGATGCCTCTAGACATCATCCAAAACGTCCCAGACAGGTTTCGCTCGGTACCGTTCAAAAAAAGGAAATTGAGGTTTTAGCCTGTAGATCATCCATCAGTGTTTGGTGGAAAAAGAAATGAGCGGATGACGTGGATGACGCGCACTCACTTGCACACAAGGTCGTCCTCGCAGCTGCTGAGCTGAGCCAGACAATTGGGTTTCTCTCGTTCCTCGAATGAGCACGCAGGCACGATGGTCTGGCGACGGCGCTCGGAGCACGCTGTGTCTGAGCACGGACAGAACAGCAGCTCATGCGTGTAGTCGGGCGGCACACGGTCGAAGAACTTTCGCAGGGCTTTGTTGCAGCGGGCGCGGTTGCAAGACACGGCTCTCACCGACGGCGCGATGCAGGCAGACACGTACTCTGTGCGCAGCTTCTGGCACGTGTCATCCACATTGCAGGCTTTAGCCGCATCCAGACAGTGATTCACCGCCGCCATACCTGCATCAGACTCTGCAGGACGTGGCCAAGAAAGAGAAGCAGTGATTAAGTGGCTCATACGGGGAACGCGTAGGTTCTCGATGTCAGCATCTGTACGGAAGGAATGTGCACCTCATTTATTGACACCGATGTGGACCAAAATTAGCGATTATGAATATTATAAATCACAGCTGAGGTAGTAATAAATAGCAAAAAAATAATACATCAGTCATAATACATACATTTTTTTGCAGCCTAAATGTATTTATTTATTTATTTTACCGTTTGTGCACGTGTCAACCTCAAGCTTACCTGTGATATTCCGCCTCAATCTGATCCGTCAGCAATATTTAGTGAAAGCCCTAGGCAGGCCTGGATATGGTATCATACAGCCAGATTTATTATTATTATTATTATTATTATTATTTATTCATTTATTTATGTATTCATTTATTTTTTACAAATTAAAAAAATAATTTTATTGAACAATATCATCTTATTTGGATGCATTAAAATAAATAACCTTTTTTAGTTTAATAGTTCTGCCACATGCAAAACAGGTTCCCGTCTAGCTTCACAATATCTACAGAGGAACTGTCCAGTGCTGAAAATTAGTTATTTTAATACAGCTTATAACTTTCCTATAACACTGAACATTACAGAAGTATATTTAATAATTTAGACCATTCTACCTCTGGACAAAAACAAGAAAACCATTTATTATTGAAGAGGGTTTTTTTTTTGAGAAGTAAACTATTTCTGTGGAAGTTTATTTATGGTCCATAGAGAGTTTATCAGTTGCCTGACAGAGTGGACTACACTTTTTTTTGAAGGAAGTGAGTCATATGGTTGATAACTTATGGACTGGCTCTGCAGTGACAGGAGACATTTCTGTCCGGCTGCTTTTTGTGGGCGCATCAATATCAAAATGCTGCGGTCGGGAAGGCAAGCGCGGTTAACTCGCCTCTGTTCTGGCTTCATATCCAACTTCTAATTTTATCTGTCACATACACATAGTAGGACATGCAGTGAAATGCTTCTTATGACAGTCCAGCATGTAAACATAAAAGAAAAAGAAATTATAATTTCTATAAAAAAATGAAAAAATTTATATAAAAATTGTGTGAGTGTGTGTGTGTGTGTGTAAAAGAAATACTAATGAGGTAAGAATAGAGATAATAATTAAAAGTTAAAAGTATAATGGAGGGTTGGACAGAGGACAGAGGATCACACCACCAGGGTGTGATCTGGGTTTGATTCCCGTCTCGACCATGTGTGTGTGGAGTTTGCATGTTCTCCCCGTGCCTCAGGGGGTTTTTCTATGGGTTCTCCGGTTTCCATCCGGTCCAAAAACATGCACGGTAGGTTGATTGACACCTTGGAAAATTGTCCCTAGTGTGAGAGTGTGTGTGCCCTGCGATAGGTTGGCATTCCATCCAGGGTGTATCCTGCCTTAATGCACATAGACGCCTGAGATTGGCTACCTGTGACCCAAGATCGGATATAGCGGTAGAAGATGAATGAATGAATGAATGAATAATGGAGGGTATGTGTGTGGCGGTGTTAAAGTGTCAGTGTGTGCAAATGTGCAATATAAGTCCTTGTTTTTCCTTGCTTAAAAGTGAACTGTACTTGTTTTTCCTTTAAAAAGATTAAAAGAGTTGAGATTACACTCTTTTTCTTCCTCTCATGCATGTTTTGTTTCGCTTTATTCTCAGTATGTGAGAAAAAAAATAAGACTGGTATTATTGATTGGACAACGGCTGTAAATGTAAATACTGTAAATGTATTGATCAGGTGGTTTAAGTGTTCATTTTGTAATATATATCCTGCAGGAACAGTTTCAGTGGGTATCCTCCATGAGCTTTGTATAAAGTATAAACAAGAGTGCATTACTACACGTGTTGATTACTTGTGGAGTAAAAGTACTTTTTTGTAGATAGAGATGCCTTTTTTTCTCCTATTAATATGCTTTTTTTTTTTTAAATGATTCCATTATTGAAACTTTTCCTGCAGAAAATATATCACAAAATTAACACTTAAACCTCCTCACTTTTTTTCTCACATGATAATAAAGTGAAAAAAGCATGCATTTTAGGAATAACGACAGAGTAATCTTCCCCTCTTTTAATCTTTCCCATGTTGGAACAAAATAAAGCCCCGCTCAAATCGTATCCGTGCTAAACCGGATCATAGAGTAGTGATGAGTAGTGCACTGAAGTGTATCAAATCATTGCTAATTGTACAGTTTTTGTGTTATGCTTTACACCGCGTCGAGTGAGAACAAAACAAACTGGAGATTCGCACCCCTATTACAACACAACCCCAAATCCCCACACGCACTATTAATGAATATAGGATGAGGTGAGCTATAAGGGGATGTCAGTCCTCCATGGTCCGTGTGCTGCTAATGAATAGAACATGAGTAGGAATAAAAGTTGAATGAGTCTGGTCTCTGTATCAGGGTGAACGTCCCAGCTGAGACGGCTTCTGCTGCGGCTTCATTTTTCACAGCAGACTAATGCAGACCATTGAGACAGACTGCTAGCATTAACGCTACAGAGCTCTGCTTATCATTCTCTCTTGCATCATTTTTCTCCCATCCTCTCACTCGGCCTCCTCCATCTTCTCCTTCCTTTATACCATTACTGTTTCTTCTCTCTGATCAATTTCTTCTCCTCCTCCTCCTCCTCCTCCTCCTCCTCCTCCTTCTTCTTCTTCTTCTTCTATGCCATACTCCATCCAAATATTCCACACTTGAGAGCTCGTACACCCCTCCCACCCTACCTAAGAGTAGCCATTAATTGCCGTTTGGAACAGAATAGCGCTTCATAACCTGAAGGCATTGTTTTTCTGTTGCTCAGTCGCATGTAAACAAGTGTAAGTATTGCAATGTATTAATGACGAACAGATGGTTAAAGCAACAAAAACACGCCCACGCGGTTTCTAACAGAAGACTCTGTTAGATGAAATGTGTACATACGGAAAGACACACCAACACAAATACACAAGTAACAGGTTTTTAGCCTTGACCTTAACAAGCGATAAAAAGCTGCACGAGAAATGTTTTCCACTCCCCCCCCCCCCCCCCCCCCTTTCAGCTGTGCACGTGAGCTACAATTAAATATTAATAAATGTCATATTTGGACTTAACCTACATTTGGCGGAAAGCATATCTACTGCCATGGCTGTTTTTTTTTCATGTTGTACTCCAAAAATGACCTCTTTCAAGGGCCCTATCCGTCTGCACTTCCTCTATAGGGTTCGTCACTTCCGGTCGAAAAAGCGCTCTTGAGTTTTTCTTCTTCCCCTTCACCTTCTTTTCCTTCATTCTGTCATTAAAGTCACAGATATGCGTTGTGTACAGAACGGATTGTAATCAGAGAGCCGTTTGTCAGCATTTGATTTTCATCCATCATTACTGGATCTTTTTATCCCCCCCCCCCCCTCCTGCAAAGGCCACTGATCAATACGCTGCTGATCTTCCTTCTACTGTCCCGGCGCTCATTACTCTTACTACAGGCACATGTTCTGTCTGTATCGCAGCGTCACATAAATTACAGTTCTAACAGCCTGCCTTGTTCCAGGCACTAACTTAAACACAAACCCACACACTCAGACAAACACATACATAAACTATGCAATGATAATGTGCGCTTTTGTGTGGGTCTTTTCTCGTGCAGCTATAAAACTGGCCGGACGTCTTATTTACAGGCTGGCTTTAAAGCAGGGGAAATGGCTGTTGATTACTTGTCAGGGTTTTTTTTTTCTCCTTTAAAACTCTCCTTTCGTTCACTGTTCAGTGTGTTGGATATTCTCCTCTACTCAATTTCCTGATCCTCATCACGGATCAGATTGTGGCAGAATCACATGACGTATATTGCCTACTATTACAGGCATAAAACTCCCCACGGTAAGCGCATTCTGTCCTCCATGTGCTTTATGGCTTATATTTTGCAATATGCCTTCATTTTCGTTCAAAAAAAAAAAAAAAAAAAAAAAAAACAAAAAAAAAAAACAAAGTCATAATTCCATTCCTATCGCAGATGTTAGGTGGTGTAGATCCTGCTGTGTCTTGTCTTATTGTGCATTAAAACTTGTGTCTTTCAGACTGAATCTCGCTGTGTCATTTCATTCTCCTAAAGATGCTTCTTCTTTTTTTCCCCTTGACCTCATTTATTTCAGTTTAAGCCTATGCTTTGACATACTCATTAAAATATATTCAGTTTAATATTGCTTGTATGCAGTGTTGGGGAGCGTGGAAGGATACAGTTAATCAAATATATGTATGCAATGTGTGTGCATGTGACTTCCATTAAATCTTTATCTTGGTGTGTGCGTAAAGGAATGTGCTATGTATGAAATATTATAGTTTCTTATGTGTGTGTGTGGGCCTCAAATTAGATACAGATGTTGGGGGAACAATGTATGGATGGTGAAAGGGATGCATAGAAATGTATTGTGGTCCAAAGCATATATAATGGGGGACGGGAAACAGAGAAGTGACTCTGCTTACTCTGCAGACCAGCTCCGGCTCTTATTGCATTTTTGATAATAAAGGCTGTTATCTTCTGGAAGCAAAACCTGACTCTGTGCCATTTCTACAACTAATTACATATAACAGTGTTGTGTAATATAATTACAAAATACATGTAACAGTAATTTGTTACAGTTACTGGGTAAAATAATGGGGTGAATAAAACCCCATAATGGGGCGCTGATTAATGAAGGGGGGGGGGGGGGGGTGGGGGGGGGGGGTGTCCTGACCCCGAGGAATATGCTTTTCTGCCATATTACAATAAAGTATAGTTGCACAACCACTACAGTAGGTGGCAGTGGCGCTCTCATTCTCGGAGTATGCATAGGGAGTAACATGAGGAAAAAAAAAAAAATACGGCGAAGCGTAACAAGCATGTACCAAAACACACAAACCCCCCCCCACCCCCCCACCCCCCCCCCACCCCCCCACCACCACCCGCTGGAATAAAATGACGCATGCCAACCCACAACAGGTCAACAATCTGATTCTGATTCAGTTTAACTACGACAAATATAACGTCCGAGGATTTGAATATTTTCCCCTAGGAATGTTAACTTACAAGTGCCACCTAGTCGACGAATAAAAAATTAATCAGTTACTTTATTTTTATAAAGTAATTCAAAACTACTCATTATTTTTTGAATAGGATCGTTTGTAATCTGTAATTTATTCAATTTCGAAAGCCTACCCAACACTGCTTCTACGTTGCCATGGTGTCCAAGTTATTGTCACTCGTTAGTTCACCTTTTATTCTCCCTATTTGTCTTTAAAGACCACGGTATAAAATATAGTTCTATCCTAATACACATTAAAAAGTTGTAGAATCTGTCCACTGCAATCTTTTTTTTTGTGTGCATACAGTATGTGTTAGTAATTTTATGTAAATGGAGTGCACTTTGCTGAGTGTTTGTAATGTTTGAATGCTATATTAGTTCAAACTCACGCTTGAATAATCCACGCTTAAATCACATGCATTACCGGCTGGAAATTAATCTCTGCTTTTCTTTTCCTCAAAACTCCAACCAAAGTTAAATTGTTACCTATATGCCTTTATGTACGTCTGTGTGTGTGTGTGTGTGTGTGTGTTGTATGTGAGTGAGGCTGCTGATGAGAAACGTATCTCATTATGTTCCGCCCTCCAGGACCATATAATTCAGCTCATGCCTCGAGCTCCTGCAACCCCAGACTGACAACCTGACAGTTTTATTTGCGCAATAACATCCTCCTTTCTAAACTACGTTTGGAGCATTCGTCAGTGTATTCTTCGGTGAGAATACCGCCGTGTGACGAGAAAGCGTTAAGTCAAACGTACACCTCGCCGTGCCGCTTTCAATCCCCATTTTCCACTCCATCATCCCATTCGCTTCCTTATTTTTATGAACGCCATAAAATCTCGGGGCCGTCACTAGGTCCGGATTCACATCACTTCCCCTCGTCGCTGCATCACTCTCCTATTCATCTCAGGATTTTGAATCGCTTTGACGCAATGCTAAATTGTTTGTTTTGCTTTTCTTTTTTTTCTTTTTTTTTTGGATACAGTGAGCAGGGAGTTTAAATGGTCGCAAAAATATCCTGACCTTCGAAATCTATTCACAAACTGTCTGATAAGCAGACGATCACATGTCATGGGGACAATTAGATAAAAAAAAAACAACACATTTTTTGTACAAAAAATTTACCTATAAAAAAAATAAAACAGAACAAGCAGGTTTAATTGCAGGCGGATGTGATTCTCCATTTCTTTACAGACTTGAAGAGGTTCACACTGATTAACTGTGTGTGTGTGTGTGTGTGTGTTTTAAATTACATACCTGCAGCGATGGAAGCCAGCCGAACATAATCAAACCCTCGCTCAACAGGTTCATATGGGTAACTCTCTACAAGGTTCAGTCCTGCACACACACACACACACACACACACACACACACATCAATCTGGAAATTAATTACGCCGTAAAGTGGCTTTCGGCACATCACGTTTGTGCTCTGTGTGTATTAGTGATGTTTTGTTTTGACCCGTGTGTGTGTTTACCGTGTATTACAGACTGCTTCAGGCTCCAGTAGATGCTGAGGCAGTTCTTCTCCCTCTTCATGCCGCGTTTACACTGGCAGCGGTGGAGAGGACTGGCTAACAGAGCGGTTACAGCGTTCTCGCAGTGGTTACGGGCCCCCGGCCCCAGCTTCACGCTCCCTCCTCCTGCCACACACTGACGCAGAGTGCGAAGTCGTGGACTGCACGCCTCGTCGCCGGAGCACGAATCGCCTGCAGTCAGGCAGTCCCACTGCCCCGCTGACACCAGCCAGGGCACACCTACACACAGGAAATGGGTAATTACACCCCACTACACCGGCTTTTACAACCGGCTTTTTTTTAACATTATATATATATATATATATATATATATATATATATATATATATATATATATATATATATATATATATATATATATACCAATTTTTCACCATGATCCACAAGCCAGGAGTAATTACATAAGAACTCGGCACTGAGGCATAACTACGAGATGCTTGCGCAATATTTGTTACATAGACATGGCTTTCTCTGGGGTAACAAAAAAAAACACTCTTGATTTTAACGTGCACAGAGGTTCATGCTCTAATATTCCCGGCAAAGCGATTTAACTCCGCCATCGCCTCATGTTAATTCAGATCCCGTGTGTTTTAAAGATCTGTAACACCTGGAAGCTAAAAATGTCCCAGTTTTCCTTTGACCTGCATAATCACCAGGCATATCACCCTGCTAGCCACAGGAATGGGATGAGACCGAAATCCACAGGAAACTCGCTATATTTCCTCGGTAAAGAAATTGCGTTCGGTTTTCGATGTTATTTCGAGTAAATTTAAACGTTCTTTATTATCGATCATTCAGTACGGAAATAAAGATTACAACATGTTACTTCTGGTTGAATGATGCTCTGCAGCGCGCCGTCTTGGTCGTGGTCATGTATTTCTTTATTTTCAAGTTTAGATAAAGTGAAATTAATGGTTGTTAGACTAATATATAATCCTGGCCTGTTAATTAGAATGTTTTTCATCATTAATCGCACCTTTTTCGTCGCCTCTCGGCGTTTTTGAATTCGTTTCAAAACACGCCACCAGGGTACGAGAGATTGCATATCAGTTTGCAATGAAAGGAAATTTCATGGCCTGCAATGTTACAAGAATGAAAGCCGAAAGTATAACTTTGCTGCATAAATATTCTTTTTGAGTGGCATAAAAAAAAGCCCGTTTGACATGAAAACCGTGCCAGGACTTTATAAGGACGTGTTGCGTTGACGCTGAAAGGCTCAGAAATGCCTGGGTACGACCGCGTTCTTTCAAAACGGAAAATTTCCAAAACTGATTCCAAAAGATCCACACTGTAAAGGGATCTTTAATAATTGACAGTCTCTTGTCCATATTAAGCTTAGTTCTAGTATTGTGTCCAGCCAACAATACAGTGACTGTGGTTTAAGGTTTGAGAGTATCGTTAAAGTATTTCGGCTAGGTTACACTATACTGCAGCTATGCTAAAGAGACGCACAACTGCAATGATAGGTACATTGTGTCTTGCATATCAAATAATTCATATGAGGTCATAAAAATAAATAAATAAATAAGAAGACCTTCATGGAATAGATATCGCTCAAATGTGGTTCTAGCTCCTGCTGTGTTTTTATTATGCTCAAGAGCACAATATTTTCATTATGGTTGAGAACGCAATGTTTTCATTACGCTCGACAGCACAGTGACTTTCTCGCTCGATATCACGATGCTTCAGGAGGACACACACACACACACACACACACACACACACACACACACACACACACACACACACACACACACACTCATGCACACATACATACAGTATTGTACAAAAGTTTTAGGCAGGTGTGTGAAAAAATGATGTAAACAAAGATGTGTGTGTAAAATGGATGTGTTAATTATTTAGTTTCATTAATGAAGGAAATAGAAAAAAAAATAGAAATCAAAGTCAAATCAATATTTGCCTTCAAAACAGCAGCAAGTCTTCTAGATACACTTACACACAGTGTTTATGAAGGAACTTGGGCTGGTAGGTTGTTCCATCTTGAAGAAGTAAACACAGATCTTCTGTGGATGTAGACGTTCTCACATCCTTCTGTCTCTTCATGGAATCCCACACACACTCCATGATGTTGAGATCAGGGCTCTGTGGGGGTCGTGCATCACTTCCACTACTTCTAGTTCTTCAAAAGTTACTCACACCAAATATTGATTTGATTTAGATTTTTTCTTTTGTTCACTCACTTTGCATTATGTAAATTAAAATGTTTTTTTAAATAATTTGTTATTTTTCTGAAAGTATTGTTTACAGCATTTTTTTCACAGTACTGTATATACGGTAAAGTGGTAAAGTGGTTAGCAAGTCCACCTCACACCTCCACCCTGGTTCAATTCCCTCCTCAACCATGTGTCTGTGGAGTTTTCATATTCTCCCCGTGCTTCGGGTTTTTTTCCTCCAGTTTCTCCCTGGTCTAAAAACATGCACAGGCAGGTTAAATCAGAATTAGAAAGAACTTCATTGCCAAGTAGCTTTGCACTTACAAGGACTTTGTTTTGGTGACCGAAGCTTCCAATTGCACATTTACATTTACATTTGCAGCATTTGGCAGACGCCCTTATCCAGGGCGACTTACAACTGAGCAATTGAGGGTTAAGGGCCTTGCTCAAGGGCCCACTAATGGCAGCTTGATGGTGGTGGGGTTTGAACCCATGATCTTCCGGTCCAGAGTCCAACACCTTAATCACTGGGCTACCATCTCCCCACATTTTAAAAAAGTAGGATGGAAAGAAAGTAATGCGATGAAAGGATAAAGGTTATTGCACATTTTTATAAAACAAATAAATAAAAAAAAGACAAATAAATAAAGTAATTATTGCACAGAGAAGTACAACACTGAATTAACAAGTGATTGTAAAATGGTCCCTAGTGTGTGAATGTGATTGAGTGTGTGTGTGCCCTGCGATGGGTTCGCGTTCCATACAGGGTGTATCCTGCCTTGATGCCCGAAGACGCCTGAGATAGGCACAGGCTTTATATATATATATATATATATATATATATATATATATATATATATATATATATATATATATATATATATATATATATACATATATATATATACACACACTACACACACACACACACACACACACACACACACACACACACACACACACACTTCTCAGTACACACAACACCGATAAATGGTTTGTTGCATAATCCAAAGACTATAGCGGGTCTGCATAATGTCAGGTAAGGTTTGTTCCACCACGTTCATGTTGCGTTCCAGAATGGAGACATTTTCTTTTCTGTGATTAGAGACTGTAAGAATGAGCGTGTTATTTTAAGGCTGGAGATAATTAGCTAAGCATTAGTATTGCTGTATTGCGTGGCGACCGCAAATGAATGTGTTGCTGCTAAGAAAAGCCTGCTTGACAACCGCTTGTCATTTTGTCACTTGCCAGATGTTCAGTCGGTATTCGCACAATTATACATAAAAGAGAAAAGCTTTGGTACTGTTTAGTTTATATAGTCCCTCGGTGTGTGTCTAATACGCAAGTCTGTCCTACTTTACTTTGCGATTAAACCGCGGTTAAATGCGGGTTGGAGGCTACCGAATGGCATGGAGTTGGTTTTCTCTTGTACACACTCATAAACGCATACGCCGCAGCACCTGACACTGAGTGAGTCACAGTGCAGTGGGTGGAGAGATGAGGGTTTATGAAACCAGGCTAACCAGTGACAAAGAAGGAACAAGAGAAACATAGAGGGGGGAAAGAGAAAAAAGAAAAAAGAGAACGGATGAGAGAAGAGATGCAGCTCTGCGGAGATCTGGCACTTCACATTAAAACAAACACACAAACCCGGATGAGTCACTTTAACAGCAATCCCCTCGTGACAAAAAGGAGGCTAATCTCGTATGGAAGATCAACCCAAAGCGCAGATTATTCTATAATCAGGTCATTTGTTTATGAAGTGATTTGATGATGTGCGACGCAGCTTTGAAGCAGCCACAAATGCCTCGGAACGATACTCCAACCGCTTCAAAGCAGCCTGCCCCGAAAAAGCAATCAATTTTTGGTCCTCCAGATTGATTCTAATACCTTTCACATCTTCGCGGTGAAATTAATGCGTGTCCATGAGTGAAATGAACAAACACACACATACACACAAACGGTGGGGATAATGAAGGTGAGGCTCTGGGCTGATAAAACGATGATAAGCACTTCTCTAGCTGCAGGACGGCTGAATTACACCAAGAGTTCTCAACTAGAATCCAGCGCGTGAAGAGTTCGGGCAGCTGGAAGCTGGATCAGGTAATTAGTTGGGGCAGAACGTTTCAAACTCTGCAGGCCAGAACTGGAGTAGGAAACCCTTCTGTCTATGAGCTCTTCCCCTCAATTACACCTGAATTTCGAACCTAGTGGTGAACGAACACACACACACACACACACAGAGAGAGAGAGAGAGAGAGAGAGAGAGAGAGAGAGACACACACAGCGCTCGCTCGCTCGCATGTAGATGATTTTACCGCGTGTATGCGAGTGTGTCCGCGAGCACGCATTCTCTCCCCTGCAGTGTTAAAATGGTATCTCAGTGTGACTGGCTCCTTCACAGCAGGCCTCTGTTTCTCTCACGCAACTCCCGACACAAACACGTTCCCCTCATTATACAAACTATTCTGTCAGTGCGTTTTGTATTCAACTGCGAAAGAAAGGAAGAAATATATATTTTTAATTGATTCACTATCTGGTCAGCAGTATATTGTGATTAACTGTGAGTAACTGTGATTAAACTGATTACTGCCATTAAATATATAGAAATGCTTTGGATATTTATTGAAATTTGTTGGTTATTATTATTGTTATTCAATGGATTTCTAAAGTTCATTTTAACTTACTAATAGCTGTTTTTTTTTATTATGTTCTTTTCCCATTAATAACATGAGCTCACAGACAAGCATGACTGGTTATTTACTTTGTGATTGGCAGGACCAGGGCCAAATTAAATTGCTAAAAAAATTGCTTATTACACACTAGTTACAGGTAACGGTGTTATGTAAATTAAATAAAAAAATTAATGTAACAGTAATTTGTTACAGTTACTGAGCAAAAATGTGTAATTAAATTATAGTTTCTTATGAAAATGTAAGACTACAAATAGGGTTACGTCTGAACAATTCCATATAAAATCTATTATATATTATATATGCTGGTGGTGGGCGGGTTGGGAGGGTCATACTAGAAGAAAGTATAATTGCACATCCACTACAGTGGGTGCCAGTGGCGCTCTCAGTCTCGGAGTATGCGCAGGGAATAACATGATGAAAAAGCGAAGTGCAACAAGCATGTACCCTCCTCACGCCTCACTGGAAAGAATTACGTCCCCCCATCCCCTATCTACATTCTGATACAGTTTCATTTCGAAACATAGGACCCATTTTTTTCAGAGGTTTTGAAACTTTTTCCCTACGAACTTAAAGTGCCACCTAGTGGACAAATGAAAGTAATCAATTACTTTATTTCTATAAAATAATTGAAAAGTTACATTACACTTTGAATAGGGTCATTTGTAATCTGTAATCTATTGCATTTTCTATTACAAGTAACCTTCCCAACACTGATTATACACAGTTATATACACACACCAATATTATGTACCTACTGAGTCGAATTGCATCCTTCATATCTCCAAAGAGTCTTTTAGGTTTACAAAATTAGTCGAGCTCCTGGAGGCACGCCGTGAGCGCAGCTAAAGCGTCTCATGAGCACGTATCGCTTTTTTTCCGTAGCGATTGTTTGCAACCTGTGAATCCCTACAAATAAAACTTACTGTAGATAATGATCAGATCCATACGTACATATTTGTTCCAGAATAGGATCAATTGTACATGCGATAGTAAACAGAAACAACAACGACTACAACTTATTATGGTAAGTACGAAACTAACGGTTCTCCTTCACTCACGTCCTAAAATATGAAAACATGGTTTTTGAGAAAATCCTGTGCAGCTCTGCTGATAATTTCCGTATCCAAATAAAGCGTGTTGATTTGCGCGCTCTTCCTCTCCCGTTAGCTTTTAGCCTGAATTAAGTGTAATGGCACAGAAATACTGTATTAACATTTCTCATGTTAAGCGTGATAAACACTTTATAGTGTAAATAACTTAGAATGCATGAAATAGCATTTGATGCCCCCGCTGCTAGTAGTGCTTTCTGAAACGTGGGAGGTGAATTGGATTGGAAGATCGCAGGTTCAAATCCCACCATCACCAAGCTGCCCGTAACGGGCCCTTGAGCACGGCCCTTGACCCTTAATTGCTCAGTTGTAAGTCAATCATTATTTGTCACTTAGAAAATGAGCGATGTGTTTGTGTATCTCTGTCTTTTTTTTTGTTTATTAAACTTCTGTTGTTTTGTATACTCGCGTCCAGCCTGGGATCCTTCAATTACACACAGTTAATGTATCTACAGTAACAGAACAATGAATTCATGTAAACTTAGAAAGTAACAAAAAAAAAGGTCTGGGAGATTTAATTATGACACGTCTACAAATAGCAGGTTATAATACGGTTTCACAGTTAGTAAGGCGCTAATAGTTACTTTTAGAAAGTGGGCGGGTTTCTCCTAATGACTCTCGGCCCTCTTGGATTAGAGACATGCGAGTGGCGCTCTGAGAATGCGTAAAAGGTTCCAATTAGGAGTCTAGAGCAAGTTTGTTAAAGTAGGTCTGGTTTTTAAGTGCACAAATTGTGTGTGTGTGTGTGTGTGTGTGTGTATGGCTCTATTAATGTCCCAGGTTTCCTAATAGTTTAAGTGGAAACTGAAATATACTGTGTGCATGTATGTAAGATTAACGTGTGAGGTGTAAAAGCATGTACCTGCAGCAATACGAACACAAAAGCACACACACTCAAAGCGAAATCTCGCTCCACGGGCGCACAGTGAAAACAGTTCAGCCCTGCAAACGATCTCCAAAATGCTGGGGCCTTGCTCTGGTGCGACACGGTTTCTCATTAACGTCACATTCCTGTGCATGTTTGTGTGCAGGAGTGTTAATGTAGGAGTCAAGAGGCTGAGATGCCCACCCCCCCTTTCCCTGGTGATGATCCTGGATGCTGTCACATAACTCTGAAACATCTGCTAGCAGGCTAAGAGAGCGCCAGACACACACACACACACACACACACCACACACACACACACACACACACACACACTCACACGGAACGGCGTACATTGTTGTCCCAGAACTGTTTACTCATCATCCCACTTCTCCGGCTTTTGCACAGACAGGAACTGCAGAATATGACACACAACCAATGTACCAATTACTTGGGTCTGAAAGGCCAGTACTGCGAGCAGTCTCCCAGCATTTCCTGACAGTATTTGTGTGTCAGTGTGCGTGTGTGTGTGTGTGTGTGTTTGTGTGTGTGTTCTGGTATGCAAAACCACCTGTCGTTTACAGAAATCTCATAACACGACATTTTAATGGCAGGAAAACAAAGAGGAGCTTATAAATTGATCCGCAGAAAAATACATGCATTGATCCTGGACGCTACCAGGAGGACGCCAGAGAACCAGGAGCAACTCAGGGCCTTCCGGGGGCCTTCATAAGACAGTGCTGTCTTCTGTGACATAATTGCACTATTATTCAAAAAAAAAAAATGTTTTTGCCATGCTAAATCTTCAGCTGTGCACCCAAAGTGTCAGCGCCAAACTAAACATCTGGAATGAATAACTGAAATAAGACGATGATTACACCAATTAGAGAAATAGGATCAAATGAGCTGTAACAGAGGAAACTCGATTCAATTAGCAAAATATCAGCTCTCGTATATAATAGATTTGGCCCGCAATTAGGTTTTTTTAAGAAATACAAAACTCAAATTTATGCAGCGGCATAAAGAGAGGATATAGACGCGAATGCTGGTTTCCCATCTTACATTTACATCTACATGTGACGTTCAAGAATTGCTTTAAGTCTCCGTCTAAGAAAAAAAAAGGTTTAGTGGTTACCACGTTCGCCTCACACCTCTAGGGTCAGGGTTTGATTCCCGTCTCGTCTGTGTGTGTGGAGTTTGCATGTTCTTCCTGTGCCTCACAGGGTTTTTCTCCCCCCCCACCTTGGAAAATTGTCCCTAGTGTGTGAATGTGTGTGTGAATGTGATTGTGAGTGTGTGTGAGTGTCCTGCGATGGGTTGGCATTCCATCCAGGGTGTATTCTGCCTTAATGCCTACGCGTGACCCGAGGGAAGATTGGATAAGCGGTAGAAGATGAATGAATTAATGAATGATTGATTACTGTAAACGATTCACGTGCTGAACTGGAAGACCAATCACCAAGCATTACTTTCCATGCATGTCCAGACACGTTCCGTCCGTCATACTCATGCCGGGAGACTGATTACTGAACCTGATTACTCATCAGGTTCAGGTGTTCCTTGGGGATCATGCCGTCCGGCTACGCCCTCCACTCCCAATGTGCTGGCACAATTACAAACTTAAGATACAAATAAACTTAAACTCAGTTGAGTGTTTTTTTTATACCAAGACAACGAAACAGGAAGAAGTGTTAGGTTAAGTATTTCTGGAAGAGATAGGTCTTCAGTATGATTGAAGATCATACTGATCAAGAGATCAAGATCAGGTCTGTTAGGTAAGAAAGTGCAGATCTGTTTTTGGTTTTGTAGGTGTGCATCAGTGTTTTGAATCCAGTGGAGCGAGAGCAACAGTGGAGTTCTATGTGAGAACTTGGGCAGGTTGAACACAAGTGAATCATTTGCAGTGGACGAATAGCGTTCTGAGGTAGACCTGCCAGCAGAGAGTTGCACTAATCCATCCTCGAAATGTCAAGAGACTGAACGAGCACCTGAGCAGCCTGTGTGGATGGAAACGTTTGAATCCTTCTGATGTTGTAAAGAAGGTACTGACAAGAGCGAGTCATGTTGGCAACATGAGAGCAATATTATATCGGGAGGGGTGTGGCTCAGCGGTATAATCTACTGATAAGAAGGTCAAGGTTCGAGTCCTGGTATCGCCAAGCTGCCACCCTTGTGTCATTGAGCAAGGCTCTTGACCCTGTGTGCTCCAGGGGCGCCGTATCATGGCTGACCCCGCGCTCTGACCCCACAATGTGGGATATGCGAAGAAAGAATTTCACTGTGCGGTAATTTATATATGACAAATAATGGCTATTATTTCAAACCAGTTACATGCTTCCCAGGCTATAAATTTGTGCACTTATTAAAGCTAATTTGCGCTTTTGAGCAGTTTCAACCCTGCCGAAAGCATTATTTCCAGATTAAATATATCCCCTTAATACAGATTCAATTAGATAAAAAGATGAGCTCTTTTATTTGAACAAGTCTGGTGTGTTGTCTAAGTATATTATAACTTTGAAAAAAAAATTGAAACCCAAAATCATAAGTATTCTCTAAGCACAGGGCAGAAGAGGAGTGAACACAATAATGGAAATTACATTTAAGCACCTGCCCTGCAGCCCACAGTTCAGGGATCTTTACTGGGAGCGAAAATGAGAAATAGCATTGGGCAGAATGAGCATGAGAAATTAATCCTTCACTGAACAGGACTATGGAGGAGCAGTGGAGCAGTGTGGGGCTGCATTAAAGCTTCTCTCTCGAGTGCTCCTGCAAAGTAAACATACAGACGTTTCAATGGATGTGTGTGTGTGTGTGTGTGTGTGTGTGTGTGTGTGTGTGTGTGTGTGTGTGTGTGTGTGTAAGCATGTGTTTTTCTACATTTCTTCATGAAAGTGGCAAGTTTAACCTTTTCACACTGCGAATAAAACATTTAACTTGTGCTAGCTGTGACATTCACAAGTTTGGTGGACCAGCAATTTTGGTGGAGGTTTTTGAAGGCTTTTACTGTGAAGGACCAAACACTATCAACAGTCCGAATAATCATGCCTTTTTCTGAACTCATAGGCAACATAATAATTTTGTAAAATGCTCTTGTGTTTGTCTTTCATCCTGGTTTCGCACAGAACAGCTCAGAACTCGTATTATATTTGTGAAGAAAACCTGGCCAAGCGTGACATTATCATGTTTTGGCTAAGAAATGGCTGTGTGAACCTTTTTTTTAACCCCCCCCAGTGGGCTCTCTCTGTCTCACACACACACACACACACACACACACACACACACACACACACACACACACAAATTTAAAAGTATAATTAAGCGAAATAGAGAGTTTGCTATTGCGTTAGCTCTTTTTGTTTGTTTGTTTAAAAATCAGGAGAGCAGATTTAAACTAGCCGAATATATTGTGAAACGGCTTTTTGTGTATAATGTACACATTAAATATAAAAAATAAAAATGTTTTATTCTCTTTTCCCTGTTGTTGTGTTAGTGAGGAATCCAGGAAGTGGAGTAGCTGAATGTCCGGCGCTAATGTTTTGCTAATCAGGTTTTTGCTATTGTTAGACTGCACTGTCAGGTGGAGCGTACGAATTTGCACCATAGGTGAATGTAATTCTTGTATTTGATTTATAACTATTTTTTCTCAGAGGCATGGTCTTTTTTGTTGTTGTTGTTGTTTGAGGTGACAAGTAGCAGTGCTCTGCAGATAGAGAATCTTAGAATCTAATCGTATAAACTAATCTTATAATCTTAACAAAGTCCATACAGCCAGAAATTGTGTGAATTGTTGAAGCACCGTCATGGTCCCCAACCTCTTGTGTAATTCCTGGCAGCCTGGAAAGCTTTGTTCTGCCAAGCTTCAAGCTGCAAGGAGTGAAGTTTGATGATAGATGTGCTCAATGTCCGAGCCATTTGGGACCTGAATATATGTGCCAGGAACTTTTGCTCTAACAGCAGCACAATGGCATTATCATCATAAAAGGGGTCCCGAAACATGCTATAGAAAAATGTTTACAAATTTTGGCTATGAAATCCATATGTGGCTCTTTACTAAAATAATGTTAAAATAATATAAAATAAAATTCTATCTATTTATCGATCTAAATCTTAGTCAATCAAAATGATGTAGCACGAAACTGCACCATGTACAAGTTGAGCTCCATTAAAACTTGTTTACAAGTTGAAACGAGGTGATTATTATAAATGAAGCAATTAAGGCAGCGGTCCCCAACCTTTTCTGCGCCACGGACTGGTTTAATGTCAGACAATATTTTCACAGAGCGGCCTTTAACGTGTGGGATAAATACAACAAAATAAAACGATACTACCGCCATAAAAACATGCAATTTTAGTGCAGAATGCTTCGTCTCCAAACAGTTTTAAAGGCTTCATTGCGAGTGAAGGCTTCATTGCGAGTCGATTGACGCATATTATACATAGAGAGGTTTGGTGCATGGGAACGACTTGTCGCAATAAATCCATATTTAAAGTAGGACTCCTGGTATTGTCTGTTAAATACAGCTTTGTTTTTCTTTGGAGTCTTAGTGAATTTCTGTCTCTCACTGGAGGAGAAACTTTCCAAAGACATTAGTTTTTGTGTTTATTTTGCTAGCTTGGGGGTTTCAGTTTAGCGGTATGGTACATTTATATTCACAGCATTTAGCCAGAGAGAAGTCCAAAAAGGTGCTTTAAGTCTCCTTCTAAGAATAAATTAACTCTGGTATGATCAATTACAAACTTAAGATACAAAACAACCTTAGGTGTTAGGTCAAGTGTTTCTGGAAGAGAAAGGTCTTCATGTATTATGTGTTACCAGCCGAAGCAGCCCCTTTAAGAAGGTAGCGGGTGTAGGCTGTGACTGAAGCAAGCATCTTGACATGCTTGCCATGTCAAGCGTCAAGAGTGAGTCATAGACAGGTAATAAATAAAATGGAAATAATGTATGTTATGTATTCTTTCTGCGCGGCCCGGGTTCTGGGGACCACTGAATTAAGCGATGGCCAGATGTACACAGACTTGTTGCATGTACTCATCACATTTCTCTGCCATTGTACTATCATAGTATGGAGTGAAGTCTATATGGATGCTGTAAGAGAAAGAAAGGGCACTCCTTCACTACATACAAAAGGAACAGACAAGAATACCCATCTGGAGGAAAGAGAAATATTTTATACCTTTACTCCACTGGAATGCAGATTAGTGGAGCTAGCAAGGGCATAGGTCAAATGCAACAAAATTATGATATGCAATGTCTAATAGTTAAAAATGAATCGAATCAGCCAAAAACATAATGAATTACAAAATTGTTGTAGAGTTGTAACGTACATTCCCTGAATGTGTGATTAGACAAGGTTCACATGGCAGGTATCTATAGACAGCACTTGGGAGATGTAGCAAGGGGAGCTGGGAAATTGCTGAGGCTGCTTTAATAAAGATAGTGAAACTTTAAAAGATGTTTAAAAAAGATGTGCCGGCTGTACGAGTCTTTCATATCGCACGTGGCATGAAATGATTGTTTCCTTCTATTTGACACAGGTGTGCTGGCACATTCATTTCAAAGGCTTCAACAGTGAATAGAATAGAACATGATCACGCCCATAAAGCACAATTATCTTATAACTACTGTGGGATGCTGATGTTCCGAGTGTGAAATTAGGCTGACATGGTGGGATGGGTAGCAATGGAACCTGATGACAAACTAGCGCCAACTAAGAATACATTACAGCACACTTTGTCTCCACTTGGAGTGCACAAAAATCATGGTTCTGTACAATTTTAAGTCACAGTTTAGATCAATTTCTGAACTGGAATTTTTATTTATTTATTATTTTTTTTTTTGTGAACCCAATTGTCGCGAAATCGCATCAAACTATCACAACCGACTTTATGTATGTAATCTTCCAATGCCAGTTGATTTTTTAAACGTATCATAGATTTGAGGCTTTAATTGTGCAATTATAGTATCTGCTTGATATGCTATATATGATTGTAAATAAATTCAGGGCAACAAGGGGTTAACAGTTTACATTTCATTTTAAATCAAACAGCTGCGTGTTTAAATAATATATAAAATATGTTTTAAATGGATGTAAATGAATGTGGTAAATTTTTTTAAATACTTAGTTATAGATTAAATTGGCACAAATGAAATAATAATTATACAATTAAATACAGGAAAAAGTGTAACTAAATAGTTTGTATTTATGTAATAGTCTAAAGAGAAGTTCCTCTTAACTGTTCTAGTAATTTCAGCTATACTTCACAAATGTCTTCATTCAGTCACTCGTCCCTTAATATGCAGAATTGTCAGGATTTCTTCCTTTCAGGCAAATTCTTGGAGCTGGACATGAAATCTTAAGGAATCCGATGGCAAAGCACAAACAAACTGGTGGCCCATCACTGGGGAAATAATTATTTCCATGCATACATATGTGATA
This sequence comes from Kryptopterus vitreolus, assembly GCA_030449085.1. Classification (NCBI taxonomy): domain Eukaryota; kingdom Metazoa; phylum Chordata; class Actinopteri; order Siluriformes; family Siluridae; genus Kryptopterus; species Kryptopterus vitreolus. The sequence continues at coordinate 4,365,710 of JACRUU010000014.1, forward strand.
TTTCCTCTCAAACTGCGGTTGTTATTAGGAAAACGTGAAATGGATTCTTTTGTTTTACTTTACCAACAAAAATAAATTTTTAGATCTAAGAATTCAAATGTCTTTCCTCTATGTTATGCATACCAGATGTGATGCAAGATGTGAAAAAAAAACCAACACAATTAGTTTTAAACCACAGATCTGAAGGATGCATATTTCAACATTCAAATTGCAGACCCACATCATTTCAGAGCCTTTTCCCCTGGGTGTTCACGACACGTGCGAGGAAGTGGATGACTGGCTGCTGTGTTGACAATTCCAGCAGCAGGTGAGGAGCCAAACAGAGCTTCTGATCCCACGTGTGGTAGCTCTAGAACTGAATGTCAATTACGAGACGAGTCATTTGACACTTTACATTTTGTCGCCAGGCGCCGCACGAGCCTTTTGACAAAATAGCAAGCTGTCTTCATAATAAATATAGTCAGAAAATAGGTGGAGTGCAAAGGGTTGGATGGAGGATGGAACAATGAGGCGAGAACATAAGCATATCTATGCCTTTAGAAATTGAAGTGTAAAACGTCACTTTCCCGCCGTTCAGTGAACCAATAGAGGCAGATATAAAGTGTATCATTTAAGACTAGCATTTAATAGACGGCCGCAGAGGTGGGAAAATTAGATGCTATTAGTCAGCATGCATCGGGCATTGAAGTTAATTCAGGTCACACTGTGGAAAGACCCAGCATTCCTGCCAAAGATACTAATGCTGCAGTATATCAATAAACCTATTAACCTATCTGCCCTTGAATAGGAATGTGCCCAGGCTAGCCCTGTGCCCAGTAACGGCTTTTAAACACTACTTGAAACTGACAGAAAATTAGTTTGATTCGTGATATAGCCACCTCATGCAGCGAATTAAGAGGACTGTCACGAGAAGTGGCACTGAGTTCACTATTAAGCTTGAGCACATTTTACAGTCTGAATGGTGTTTATCGCAACAGAAGCCCACTGAGGATACAGTTACATTGTCATTCTTATCCTCAATAGTGTGCATCAGGGGTCACCAACCCTTTTTTGAAACTAAGAGCTACTTCACGGATAGTGAGTCATACAAAGAGTTTGACATTCCCCTCTGAAATAACACATTTGCCTTTATTTATATATTATTACTATTAATGATTAATGATATTTGTTTATTTACGTGAAGTCACTGATGACTCTAATGATTTTTCTCAGATCAACAATGACTTAACAACATTGTAGATGCACCTCATTGATGAATTTTTGGAACAGGCTTTGAGGGCGACCCCTGTTGGTGACCCCTGGTATACATTGTACACTATAGAGGATAAGTGTAAACAGGGGTGTCAAACTCATTGTCACCGTGTGGCCACATCAGCGTTCAGCAAATAAGCCTATGCTGCTTTAAAGCGTGCATAGACAAGAAACTACAATGCATGCGACTATGCTACACGCAAAGTGACGTCATCTTGACAATAGATTCTCCCACATCAGCGATTCCAAAATGTCCAGGAAGTGAAAAAATTGATGCAGATGGAAGGCACTAAGAAAGACAGGAAAGAGAATACATGTTTGTGCTTCAATGCATTGTGGGAGATGTAGTTTATTGTCAAAGCACGCTTTAAAGCAGCATAGGCTTATTTGCTGATATGGTGTAACTATAAGACAGTATATACTATTTGATGAGCGACATCGCCTCTTAACACAAAAGACATAACGTTTTTTACTCATGAAGCACAAACATGTATTCGCTTTCCCATCTTTCTTCCATCTGCATCAGTTTACAGGATACTTTAAAAAAATCCTTGCTAAACACTGATATGGGACACGTTGCTCTCTAGTGGCGGGATGCCGTCACTTCACGGGTAACACAGTGGTATGCAGTGTGGGAGATGTAGTTTATTGTCAATGCAAGCTTTAAAGAAGCTTAGCCTTATTTGCTGATGTGTTGTAAGACAGTATATATTCCTAACACAAAAGATATTGCAGTTTTTCCCCATGAATCACAAACATGTATTCGCTTTTCCCATCTTTCTTGGATGTATCTTCCATCCGCATCTATAATTTTTCTTTTCCTGGACATTACAAGACAATTTCTCAATTCCCCTTATTGGAAAAGTTGCACTCGGTAAACGCTGACGGTCGATACACTGCACTCTAGTGGCGGGATGCCTTCACTTCACGGGTAATATAGTCGAATGCAGTGTGTAATATAATGTCAATGCATGCTTTAAAGCAGCACAGCCGTATTTTAAGACACCTTTTAAGCTCTTGCAAGCCACAGAAAACGACGTGGCGGGCCACATTCAGCTCGCAAGCCTTGAGTTTGACACGTGTGTTGTAAAACGTCTCTCATCATGTAACGCTGTATATGAAACTTAGAGGAAAGCACAGTCCACCTGCTTTTTTAATCATCTAGACCTCGTTCGCTGATGGCACATTGTAGGAAAATAACAAAATAATACCAAAATAATATTAAAATGATAAAATGTGATAAAATAAATACAGTATGGCTTTATTTATTTATTTATTTTTTTAGAAAGTACTATGACGGCACATAGATCTTCTTTACGGGTTGAGGAGAATTCCGCAAAACATATTGACATCTACCAGTAAATATAGTCAAAAACAAAAGCCTTTGCTTTGACGACCTGGAACTGAAAAAGGTTTCCTATTAAAAAAAAAAGCGTTCTTTGAACTCAGCATGTGGCTCTTGATGCTGCTGGCCACATGAGGGAATGGAGGAGAGCGAGTAAGGTGGCAGATGCCATATCAACACGGTGGGAAGGAGAACTCTGAATTCAGGTTTCCTTTATGTGCGCATACTTTCGTCTATTATTATTAAAAGGCTCTAAATATGGATTGCTTTAATAACTCGCGCACAAAAGAATTTTTTTTGGCGCATATCATACCATTGCAATCCCACTTTAATACAAGGTGAAAATGTAAGGTTTAGATTTTTGTCTGAATTAAGTCTAGCGGTGGGTGCTTTTTTTTTTTTATTATTTACCAGCAGGAGGTAACACTTTTGGGCTCCCAGTAAATCTGAAAAACGGAAAGCAGTCCATGAGTGAATATGACCTTCCTGAAGTCACATGGCCGTGTAATGTAGGAAATAAGGATTAGTCACATCATGCCTATTATGTTGCGTTCTGCTGTAATGAATATTATGTATTATGTAGTCCTGAATGGATCCTTTGTCAGGACAACAACAACAACAGACTAAAGACTTGTGAAAACTTATCTGAAATGTCCTCCCCAGTGTGCACTTTGATGAAAGACAGGCGAGTTTATAGTGTTAATGAATCTACCGAGCAGCTAAAGAGGCAGCATCGGGGTGATAACCAGGTGTTTATTCATGATATTCTTCGGCAGAGACATAATTATGGGTGTGATGATAATAGTCACACAAGTGCTCTATTTATTTCAATGGCTAATTGAACACTTTGATCAACCGTGTAAAAATGAACATTAAAATTTATAGCTTTCCCCTAAAACAGTCAAACTTTCGCCGCGTTAAACTGAGCAGACTGTTAATTCCTAATTGAATAAGATCATTCCTCGGTTGTAAATCTCGCGTGTGACTACACTACCGAAATATTTCTTTTGACTGGGTTCCCATTTCAAGTCCTATTGCTCGGTTGAAAAAAAAAAGAAAAAAAAAAAATCTTGGATGGCTTTGAATCGCTGCTGAAATGCAGCCAACAGTGGATCATGATAAGAGGCGTGTGCAACGAAGTGCAAAAAAAAAAAATGCATGAATTTAAATCTGACTGCTTTCATTTGCAATGTTCAGACTGACAGCTCAAATTCAATGTTTTGGTTAATCTGATTTAAGCAAATGGCATTCCAGCACACGACATCTGACATTTGTAGGTGGTTTTAAACAGAAATAAACTTTCTTGGCACGGGGCATTTGACAAAATTTTCTGTATTTTTAGGCCTGATGTCAGAGACTGTCGACAGTATTTTGTTGTCCGCCCATATAGACGCATTACATTTACGCAATACATAATCCACTACAACATTTTAGAAAATAAATATTAGTAGCTTTCGCCTCCCCATGCACAAATCTAGTGTATGCACATCTGCGTTCTTGCTACACGTACGGTGAGAAAATGGTCCTGCGGTCCGGACAAACCGAATCTAATTTGGTTGCTTGGAAATTCAATGCACTTGGTCCAAATATAGGGCTTAAGAAATGAAACAGGTTTGTTTAGCGAGGAATTGTTAGATTTAAATAAAAGCAATAACAATAACAACAACAACAAAAAAACATATCCTAAGCCATGTGGCTTAGGAAGCTCCTAGCACTAATGGCAAGTATACACAATACAGAAACCAATCAGATGTCTTTTTCGAAATCCTACCAAAGACACCGTGTCTTCAAGCGATTTTCCTATTTTTCACCTCGTGGAAGCGTTTGATTTGACTGTACACTCAAATCCGGTTTGAGCTCACCTTCCTTGTCGGCGTGTGTCACAGTCCATCCAATTTCCTAGATATGTAAGTGTAATCCATCTTAAAAACACAGCAACACAAACACGTTCTCTTTGTATCCCTTACATAAAAGAAAAAAAACATATTTGTTGGTACACATTCATGTCCTCTGCTGCACACTGGACACCCACATGTGATAAAAAAGATTGTCTGCATCTTTGGCAGTGAAGTGTAAAATGTGAGAATGTGCTTGTTTTGTGTATGTTATGAGTCAAATCAAATAAAAATAATAAAAAAAAATCTCACAGAGAGAAAAAGAATTGTTTTCTGGTTCTGGCCAAAAGGTCCCAAATTGATGTGTTGTATTTGTACTTGCGCAAAAGTAGACAACACCTGCAGTCTCTTATTCATTATTTTATATAAAAATACATATTTAAAAACATCATGTTTAGTAACTAAGGTTGCAGGTTTGACAATAATATATGGTAGTGATACGGCAGTATGCAATAATGTATGTGGATTTGTGTGTGTGTGTGTTGTGTGTGCACTTGCATCTGTGGTCTTTAGAGTGATGATTCATTTGTAGTTGATCCGGAAAGATTTGATTGACAGCAAAGCTTACCTTTATTTGAATAAAAGTGCAGGAATAATTAGCTGCAAATACACCCGCAGATTGTAAAGCACTAGGCTACAGGTAATTACCCTCAACGATCGACCTGGTCACACCAGCCCGGTATGGCGTCTTCGCTAATGAATGTTAAATGTATTATAAATAGTTTACTTTGTACACATTAAAGGTCTTCAGGAGAGATGGAAATCTGGTGGATGTTACTGTTAGAAGTGTAAAGCACCTTGTTAATGTGTAGAATGGGACTGCAGCGTTCATGCACCAGTTCACGTCAGTGTTTTGAGTTTCCTGGGTCTGGTGAAGTGTTGGCTATAATTTCATCAGGGAGTGGAGAGTGTAGGGGTGCTGCACAGTTTCTTATGCTTTGGGTTTTCGGTAGAAATATCACTTGTTCCCTGAGGTAATGCTAGTAAGCTGAATTCTGTGAGCGTCGGTATTCCTTACTTTACTTCTGAGGATAGCGTCTTGGAAATAATGTTGGTTAGTCAATGTTCCTTTATATATTTATTTATCTATTTTTATGCATTCTGTTTTTTAAATTCCATGTTACAGCATGAACCAGTAATAAAAATATATTTAACTGCATGTAATGGTTATGTATGTATGTATATATATATATATATATATATATATATATATATATATATATATATATATATATATATATATATATATAATATTTCACCCTGGAAACTATTCCTTTAATATTCATTTCTTGTTAATAAATGAATTTATAGTTCAATTATATGTAATTTTTAGTGGTTGTTTTAATGGTTAAATATGGTACGTGGCTCCTTTAAGAATTCTGTTCTGGTTTTGGTTGCTTTCCATATAATCTGTTGATACGTTTAAGTTGCATACGCTAATATACAGTAATATATGGTAATATAGTGAGTAGCTCATAACTATTGTGAATGCTCATCTAGTAGGCATAATTTACGGAAATTTAGGAATTGTAAGTAGATGCGTGGCGTGGTGTTTTTTGTTAATAAATCACATCCATCTATCTATCTACTTTATATTCCATCCTAACATTTCAAATAGTGAAGCGCGGCTGAGGAAAGGTCAGTACTGAAATTATCAGGGAAGGACATGGACTGATGTTTCTTTATTCATTTATTCTTTTCATTGTTCACAATGGGAAGTGTCCAGTGTCTCGTTTAATCACCAACACAACGCAGAGTGAAGGAGCAGATCGCTCACATAGTGATGCACATAGTGTTAATCGTGTCTTAATAAAATTATTGCCAGTAAAAGGTAAATTTGTGTGAATGCATTATTAATGCGCTACCTTTTATAACCCTAATATATATGTATATATTATATATACAGTATATATAATTCATCATTCATTCATTCATTCATCTTCTACCTCTTGATCCGATCTTTCCTCATGTCACGCGGAACCTGTGCCTATCTCAGGTGTCTTCGGCCATCAAGGCAGGGTACACCTTGTATGGGGTGTTAATCCACTGCAGGGTGTACACACACACTCACACACACACACACATATATATATATATATATATATATATATATATATATATATATATATATATATATATATATATATATATATAATATGCAACAAATGTAATTATAATTTTAATTCACTCATAGTTTCATAGTTTCACATTATTAAGCTTTGTAACAGCTTAATTTTAAGACTAATCACGAATTTCCATTTAAATTACAAGAACAGTGCCGACTGCATTTAAATTTGACAATCCCGTTAATTAGATGGCAATAATAATCAACCTGCTAATTTGTACTACAACCATGCTGGGGCAACAAGTCGTACAAGAAAAAACACCTACTGAAAATGAGCTAAGGTCTTGTTTTCGGTGAAACAATCACAAATTAGTTGCTAACGACGTATTCACTTGCACCATGCTAAACAAAACAAACAATTTAAATATTCTCATAAAGCTGCTAACAGCAGGGTCGCCAGGCAAAGCCGCCTAATGGCCATTGAAAGCCCAAAAACAAGGCCCAGTAGCCAACATGCAAACTATGTTTCCTTGAAGACCTGGTGGGAGGCTTTTACATTTCTTTATCATGGGTGTAATTGGCAAATGTATTGTTGGATATGCAAAGTAACATCAAGAATAAATAGGTCTTTATTTAAAGTCCTAAAACGGGAACGGGCTTCCGGCGAGCGAGACAATCAACCCTGTAATTAACATCATTAACCCTGTGCATATCAAGCACCACAATTACATGTAAAGACTATTTTTTTTATTGGAAACTTTCAGTGACAGTTTGACTGAATGCATGTAATTCGAAGGTGTTTATAAACGTAACCAATATAATGGTGCCCAATATAATATAATACCAATGCATTATAATATACCAATGTAATGGTATAATGGCGATCTGTGTTTTGACATTTTCTACAATACATTTCAGAACACACTTACAAACGTACATCAAGTATTGCATTAAGTAGTTGTAGCATTTAAAAACGTATAGAAATAAAAAGGACCTACCTGTAGAATTCGAACCCATTATACCTTTAGAAAACAACATTGCTGCCAAAATAAGACGAAATAAATAAATAAATAAAATGAATGATGTAGGTGTATCACTGGCATCCTGACAACTGGTATCTGCGTACAGACTGAATGGCTTCATCTGTTTGTTTCTCTACTGATTGAAACGATGCAAAACAACTTGATCAAAAGCAAGCTTAAAGATTTCGATATTTTTAGGCAATGTACTCGATGTCTATGTGCCGTTTCCATCATCATCTTGTAGACAGATAACAAGGTTATGTAGCAGCCAAAATAAAAGTATGTCCATTTTTGTTATGCTAAAATAAATATCTTTAATGAGAGGCAACAAAGTATATTTTTGGCAAATATATTCATTTTAGAAGAAAAATAATGTCAGTGTCTGTCCTTTTTTGGATTGGGTCCAGAATGTTGAAATCTTTTTGATTTATCCATAAATCAAACAGAAGGTTATTATTGTCATTATCATTTACAAGTTACAAATTCCCAATTTCTTTGCTGCAATATGTAGCATCTTGTGTTTTTCGATTCTCTATATCACACACACACACACACACACACACACACACACACACACACACACACACACACACACACACACACAAACACACTGAAACACACTGAAACACACTCGTTTTTGTGTGCTGTGACACCAAAAGGCATTTCTGCCTGATAAATTGGTTTCATACTGACAATATTATTCAATGTTAAGAGACGCACAACCTAAAACTGTGCACACAAAACTTCTATTGGCGCTTTTCAACGGCTTATTTTTTGGGGGGGAGTGTTATAGCGCTAACCTTGTAAACATTGTCAGTGTGCATTGTCTACGCTTATACTGAGATGCCCTAGATTTAGTGCATTGGACTGAGATTCTAGATGTGAGTTGGCAGCCACTATTAGTATCATCTTTGTCTTACATTTTATACAAACATTTTGATGTGTTCGAACACATGTGACTCCGACTAATATGTCTCGTCTTGATAGGTATAAAGACTCAATGAAGCCCACATGGTTTTTCTATGTGTCACTAATGTCACATAGAGTAATGTCATCCTTACATACAACACCTTTCTGAAGTCTTGAGTTCCAGGCCTGTTTCTGTACTAAAAAATGAATGGAAAAAGGTGTGCTGAATATCGTTATTTACGATGGGGCTGCTATTTAATACATTTATTTTTCTCCTTAAATTACTTTTTTTTTTATTTTTTTTTTAAACACTGCCCAGATCACCGTGTTTACTCTGTACTGTGGCTTCCCTGTTATCCAGGAAGCTTTTACTTTTTTGAATACACTTTTCTATTTTACAGCTGTTTCTCCTATACGGCTCTTGCTGATGTATCGGACTGCCTGCACGTATCTATCACATATGGTGCTCAAGAAAGAAAAAAAGTCACAGTCCTCCTGTGCACAACTTGCTTTTCCCAGCACAGGAATATTTTACAGTTCTCAAGTGTGCCATGCAGTTACTGAAACACTAACCCTGTTCTCTACTATATATATATCTATCTATCTATCTATCTATCTATCTATCTATCTATCTATATATATATATATTTCTTTTTAATTTTTCACAGTAACTGTTACTGTTACTGTTACAAGAAAAGAAAACTGTTACTGTTACTTTTAATGTAATGCCATTATATCTAAGAGAAATGTACTAGTTCTCCCCAACACTGTATTGTTTCTAAAGTGGCTGTATTCTATTATATATATAGCTATATTCTGATAACATATAAAAGGCACCCTATATATAGGAGCTATATAGAGTATATACAGATATATACAGGAATACAGTATAGGTATTGCCTCATAACAAAATATTAAGTTAGGGGTATCCATATTTTTGATACATAATTCTGTATGGTTGAAAAACAATGTCTGATATTGGTTAACATTTATAGAATTTTTATATTATTATTTTGTCAGATTAAAGTTATTTCTGTGACCATTTTGATGACTATATAGTATATATATTGCTTTCCCAGCAGAGTTATATACAGGGTATATATATATAGATATCATATTTTATAGATATATATATTATATATATATATATATTTTATAGCGATATATGTATATATATACTATCTACTATCTATACTAACTATCTATATATATCTATATCATTTCTTCAACGATATATATATATATATATATATTTTCCGATATATATATATATATTATATATATATATATATAATATATATATATATCACACACATTATATATATACATATATATATATATATATATATATAATATATATATATACTATATATCTATATATTAGATATATAGTATAGATATATAATATATACTATATATATTATATATATATATGTACACATTAAACACTCCTTTATTTTCCTTATTTTTAAAATTTAAAAATTTAAAAACGTTTAAAAACTTTATTAGTCCATAGTAATAACATTGAGAAGTCCACCTTATGTTGTAGTGTGAACAATCCAGATCATATCTGTTTATGGCTCTGGTATAATTCCATTGAATTTTGAGCACAACTATTGTAGTACACTATGGACATGTTTACAAGTAATGTGTACTGTGTATTTGATGTACATGGGACGACCATCTATTTTATTGATTGCCAGAAAGATGGTTTAGCCGAGGCTGCTCTTTTCACTCTGCTTCAATCAAACTGAAGTCTTGCTTGATGACATGGTCAATAGAGGAAATAGAGTTTCAGATCCTGATATAAGAGAGTCTCGGATTCTGTAAGTCCGTCCTCTACTTTGGTCCTCAATAGACACCTCTCTCAATTGCAACACATCTGAAAACACCTTTCCTTTGCAAAGGCGAAATTCCTGTCTCTATAGAACACTTACACTCTTGCTTCATTATCACATTTTTAGTGTAGTGTTTGTATATGCTTAAAGTGTTACTCTAATGATTTTTCTACCTCGGAGAATGAACTTATACAGTTATTCACCAGAATCACACCTTAAATTGGCTATCGTTTCCCAGTTTATAATCCATAACGCTTCCTGTTCATGTTGCGCAAGAGACCGGAGTGAATACCTGCATGGCGAATTAAAACAAGTGTTTTGATCGGCATGTCAAAGTGGGATAGAAATAGCATATATATATATATATATATATATAATATAAATAAGGGGGCACGGTGGTGTAGTGGTTAGCACGTTCGCCTCACACCGCCAGGGTCCGGGGTTCGATTCCCGTCTCGGTCCATGTGCGTGTGGAGTTTGTGCATGTTCTTCCCGTGCCTCAGGGGGTTTTTCTCCGGGTTCTCCGGTTTCCTCCCAGTCCAAAAACATGCACGGTAGGTTGATTGGCACCTTGGAAAAATTGTCCCTAGTGTATGAATGTGTGTGTGTGTGTGTCCTCCGATGGGTTGGCATTCCATCCAGGGTGTATCCTGCCTTAATGCCCATAGACGCCTGAGATAGGCACAGGATCCCCGTGACCCGAGGGAGATCGGATAAAAGCGGTAGAAAATGAATGAAGGAATATTATGATATATATATATATATATATATATATATATATATATATATATATATATATATATATATATATACTATATATATCGATATATATATATATACATACATTTGGTATGAAAACACTGAAAAGCGAACTGGCTGCTGGCGACCGTCCGTGTAAACCTCGTTTTTTTTCGCTCTGAGCCATTTTGTGACATTATCTCTTTGAGAAATGCTTTTTACGCAGTTGAGACACAAAATTGCAACACTATGACTATTTCGTCGGTTCACTCCAATGACGGCACAGCTTTAATCAGCTGCTGTTTCAAGTGTACAGACTTCTCACATCAGCACAGAGAGAAGAGAATTTTCAGCACGTAGGATCTTCTATTACTTAAAGCAAAGTTAAAATGGGTAATAGCAATAAATCCTGAAAATTTATTTCCATAAAAAGTCACGGTTGCCTGTAAAAAAAAAAAAAGGAAAGAAAAACATGCGTTTATGACGGAAAATAAGTATAAGAAATAACTAACATTATTTAGTTCACAATTGAACAGGCTTTTCTACAAGGCACTTTATTAGACTGTGTTGTGAGTGATGCTTTAGTCCTGTCTGGGTTTGTTTCTCCAGATTCTATCAGCGTCCTATTAGCACTTCTTGGCCATGAGGGGCATCGGGGAAAAAAAAGGACTCCTCTCCCCTCTCACCCTAGTATCACTCACTCATACGCTTATTACATGCAATTGAATTCACATTCGGGCTGCATTCTATAGCAGCCCCATCATCCCAAGGGATAAAGTATGGGAATACAAACAGGTCCCTCAAATGCTCCACTGTTCAAGAAGCTGATCTCTGACTGCTGCAGTGTTTGCTGTGTTTCTGTCACACTGCCAGGCTGTTGATGAAATGGGTTTTAATGGTGAAGATGAAGCTTTTTTCCCCCCGAGGGTTTGAAGAAAACTTTAGTCCCAGGATTACAATTATAAGGAGGTGTAAATACAGATAAATAAATGCATTACCGCTGCATCTGTGTAAAAAGCTGCTTTGAGACTATTGTCGAAAGCGTTTGACTAATGAAAATGAACTGAAGTAAATATTGTTTTGACATTCATCTTCAAATGACCACAGTGTTTAGTCGGGTAAACCTGGTATTCTTTGAAAATGGGACAAATAAAATGCTATACAAAGATCAGAGCTCGGGAAATCCGCATTGATAATGATTCTATAGTCCAGGGTTCAGATTTAGTTATTTGGCAACAATGTGTTTGCATGTGTATGAGTGTACACACATACACACACACACACACACACACAGATCTACATTTTTAGAGCCTCTGGTTGTCCCAATAGAGAGCACAATCAAGAAGTAGATTGTTTTCCTCAAAGTGAGGTCCTTTATTTATTCACTGACTCCTTGAGTAACCCTTAAAGAATGATTCTTTTTTCCCTAAGTACCCAAGTACAGGCGAAGTACAAATGTTTTACTTTTTTATGACTTTTCAGTGTCAAAGGTGATACAGTTCAGTAAATATTTGCACATTCACCAAGTCACTTTATATTTGTACTATTTTTTTTAACTCTACACTAATATATTGAGGTTATAATTAGATAATAAATATGAGCACAAAGTGTGACCTCCTCAAAAGATTCTTAAAAATCCTCGGCTCTCAACGATATGAAGCAATTCCGACCAAATTTGTTAAATCTGTGTGTGACGCATTCGTATGTGAATTCGTAGGAATAAAATATATTTATGATGTATATTCAGATTAATAGTTTACATTCTTAGCACACACAGATTACTCCAAACAGGAAATTGAGAAAATATGACTTGCTGTTTCACACTGGTATAAATATGAGATAAAACATTCACCGATCATAATGATTTATGCATACGACCATTTAAATGAATTTAGCCTAGGTGAATTTACAATCATAAAAATATGTTTTTATGTAGCAGGACATAATAAAATGTGTCTAGTCTTTAGCAGGCTTTCGAATTAAATACATACAGCCTCATATCTGTAACATTTCTATTTCTACATTACAATAATAACGCGAAAAATGTAAAGTGTGTGTGTGTGTGTGTGTGTGTGTGTGTGTGTGTGTGTGTGTGTGTGTGTGAGACTAAGTACAAAAACTACACACACTTTCTAATTCAATAGCTTGAATAGAGATAGTCTCTCACATCGCTGTGGCCCACTGTTGTTTATAGCACTGACTCAGTTCATTGTGGTTTGTGTGCATTTGTTTATGGACGGCTTTGTTAAGGTCCTGCCACAGCATTTCCGCTGGGTTGAGATCTGAACCTTTGACATGGCAACACCCTTTTTAAACTCAATTTGGACCAAACTGTTGCTTTTTTTTGACAGATGGCCCTACATTGAATTATAGAATATTTTGGAATGCCAAGCGATGTTACTCTTGGTTATTTCTCTGAGCATTGAATTCTCAATAACAGTGATGAACTTCTTTCGAAATGGTGCTATACATTTTGCTTCGATGGGCAGCAACATTTGTTTTTCTAATCTGCTTAAGCTTTTAAAAAGTAATTCCACTTTTAGGAAATCAACAACTGGATTCCCATTTATACTATGGGCAATTAAACTGGTTGTGCGTCTATATAGTGTCTTGTTCTTGGGGTCAGAAAGTCTATATAAATATAAATATTTTATATATATATCTATATATATATATATATATATATATATATATATATATATATATATATAATATATCTATATATATATATATATATAGTACTGTGCAAACAGCGCACAAATAAGGCTTGGTTGTGAGCTGTGATTTTAGGCTGTAAACCAAGAATCCTTTCTGAAATATAAATAATTGTTTATTTTTGTCAACATATAAAATGCAAAGTGAGCGAACAAAACAAAAATCTACATCAAATCAATATTTGGTGTGAGTACCTTTTGAAGAACTAGAAGTAGTGGAAGTGATGCACGACCCCCACAGAGCTCCTGATCTCAACATCATGGAGTGTGTGTGGGATTCCATGAAGAGACAGAAGGATGTGAGAACGTCTACATCCACAGAAGATCTGTGTTTACTTCTCCAAGATGGAACAACCTACCAGCCCAGTTCCTTCATAAACACTGTGTGTAAGTGTATCCTAGAAGCACTGCTGCTGTTTTGAAGGCAAAGTTTGTTCTCACCAAATATTGATTTGATTTGATTTCTTTTTTGTTCATTCACTGCATTTCGTTCATTGATCAAAGTAAATAATTAACAATTCCCTTTTTGAAAGCATTCTTTGTTTACAACATTTTTTTTTCACAACTGCCTAAAACTTTTGCATATATATATATATATATATATATATATATATATATATATATATATATACCCACACACATCATATCACAGCATGTTTGGTTGGAAAGGATTCAGGAGAAAAAACAAGCATGAAAGTAAATAACTTTACTTTCATCTTTTCCACTTGAATATTTTGAGTTTACCAGACTCTATTGTGATGGTCACATGAAGAGAGAAGGCTCAGAGCTGTTACCTTGACAAAGGGAGGTATCACAAAGTATTGACAAAAACGGTGCCAATAATTGCACCACGAATATTTTTAAACAAAAATCCTATTTTTATTATATCAATCTGTCCTGTGTTGGCAATCAGAGCGCAGTGTTTTCGTTATTTAACAGCAGACTAAAACGGACAAATTCCTATCGGACGGCACTGTACACGGCCCCGCTGTTAAAAGGGACCAAATACTTGAATGCTCGGTTCTTTCGTGGCCAGCCATTTATCATTCCTTCATAAGTACTTGTATAAAGAAGCAATTAAGACGGCTTATCTTTTATTTCATGTGGTATTTGCTGTTAACTCCAAGAAGATGCTACTGCCAGGAAAAGCAAATCATTAAAAGGCATTAAAACAAGCCCATGCAAAAAAAAAAAATAAAAAATACAGATAAAACATTAGTTCAGTGATTTGCTACATTCATAAAAAAGACTGAGTAGCGAAATATACCTGTAAATATAAAGGTCTGATCATAGCTATTAAGCATTAAAAACAAGTGGGACCAGATTATAGTTTACCAAAATGAGTCTTTCAGGTTCTACACTGAATGGACAATGAAGGAAAAGCTAAACAGATGGAAAGAAAAGAGTACGGAGAAAATGCGGCAAACACTCATTATCTGAAACATCTACAGTAATCTAATGGCATGGGATTGATTGAGGGTTAATAAAACCCATTAAAAACCAATGGGGGTTAAAAGTTATTTCATTGTATTTATCGATGATGCTGCTATCAAAAAAGCTAAAGGTAAAGATACTTTGACGTACAGTATATAGAGCTTCCGAATGGTTCAAATGCAATTGGATTTTGCGTCACAGTGCAGATGGACGTTGATATGAAGAAGATGTGGAAATGGAATGACCATCACTCGAACAGAATCCAATGCATTTCACAAAGACAAAATGCTTTAAAAATCCAGTAAGACACTGGCTGATGGCTGAGCGCAGGACTGTACAGTTATTGAATTCAATTAGAGCTCAGAGACAGAAAAGAGTTTCCCTGAGATTGAGGTTTTTAGTTCTTCCCTGAGATTTGTGTCTAGAAGTCCAAGAGACCAAAGAAAATTGTCCATGCCCTCTGATTGGATGATTTCCTGTCAATCACAGCAACATTAGCCAATAGTAAACTTCTGTGAGCTTGTGCACGAGAACGTGGGCAATTAGTGGAGCCACATTTTAGCCATCGCCATCCCTCGTCACCGGAAAGGATTTGGAGTAAAATTAGGAGAAAATCATTCTCATTCTGACTCTCTTTCAACACCCAAGAGACTCTCAAATCCCCCTCATCGGTCACGTCTTCATTACTCACTTCACTTACTTTAAAGTACTGGTAAAGGCAGGAGACATTTGAAAACTTTGGTACTTCATAATTAAAACTATTTTTTTTCCCTAATGTCTCTATATCCATTCCCTCAACAGACAGCCATTAATATACGTCTCAGAGCTGTGCTTTGGGGGGGATTCTGTTAGATAAAGCGCAATATAATATATCTCTTGTCTGGCTCGTTCATGCAGCATCAGTGGGAGAATGTCGAAGGGCTTATGACGGCGCCATTTCTAAACGCTGCCTCCGAAAGTCCAGGATGCGAGGTGACAAGAGCTTGTAGCTAATGGATTTGCATTTAAACATTAACTATCCTCTTGTTGGTTTCTCCATAAAATATGTTGAATCATTTACACAGTAGGTTCATAAGTACTAACGCAGTTTTATCATTTCTCTTTTGCCTTTGCAAACGAAGCAATGAGGATGTGACAGTATGTCAGTATGTGAGGACAGCTTTAAATAGAGGAGTACGTTCCTCTTACCTACTTTTTCATCGGCTGTTTCCTTAAAAACAAAAAATAAAGAAAGAAAGAATCAACCGCTATATCTGATCTTCCCTCGGGTCACGGGGAGTCTGTGCCTATCTCAGGCGTCTATGGGCATTAAGGCAAGATACACCCTGGATGGAATGCCAACCCATCGCAGGGCACACACATTCAAACACACAATCACACACACATTCATACACTAGGGACAATTTTCCAATCAACCTACCGTGCATGTTTTTGGACTGGTGGAAACCGGAGAACCCGGAAGAAAACCCCCTGAGGCACGGTGAGAACATGCAAACTCCACACACACATGGTCAAGACAGTGTGAGGCGAACGTGCTAACCACTAAGCCACCGTGCCGCTATGGGTCACAAAAAGTCTGCTTTCAAATGTAGTATTTTCATTTGCTTGCTGCTCCTCGCAATTCTCAATATGCGGTCTAAAGACGTGTTTATGCATTTGAAGGGGGCCATCATTTGGCGAAAAGTCAGAACAGACCAATCAAAGAAAAATCCGAAACTTCAGCAATTGGCCAAAACTCTTTAAAAAAATCTAAATTTCTATAAAAGAAGGAATGCACCGGTGAGCTCAGGAACACCAAAAGCACAAAAGACGACTAAAGAAAATAATCATCGAATCATTTCCTAAGAAAAAACACATCAACATCTAAAACACTTAAATTCTTAAGCGAGTATATATACACTTAAGAGAGTATATCTCTAGATCAGGCCTGGGCATTTCACACCCTGCGGGCCACATCAGGTCCTGTTGACGCTTCGTGGCAAGTCACTCGCAAATAAGAAATGTAAATGAAAAAAATGATAGTGACGCTTTTCAAACACCACTAACTGCTTTACGCCATGCGCATACTTATTTATTTTGAAATTAATTTTATCTCTGTACAGATGCATGCGCAGGTGACAGGTGTGCGCATATTTACATGCCCTTAAAATGTGTGCCAATTCAATTCGGAAGAACGAAAGTTTGATACCGAACGCCGCGTTTTAATAGCGCACGGACTGCGAAATGATTTATTTACAGAGTTTAAACGAAAAGCCGTGTGCTTAGTTTGTGATGCACGGGGTCGCCGTGTTAACTGCTTATACTTGCAAAACAACTACTTTATCATTTCTGAGTGTGTGTTAAAAATAAAACGACATAGTTGGATTTATTGTTTTCCTATTTATGACTTGTATTTTTTACTCAGTCCACAATTGTATATCTTTTATTGTAAGTGAATATCCTTATTCTTTAAAATGATATCATTGACCGCTCTTTACAAGGTGGAGAAAATGAATATCGAACATAGTTAAACCTCATCTCAGGGTATTGTTGGTTTAGCCGTCGAACACAGCTCAGGTTTCTCATGGCCCTTGTGAAAAAGTAACCCCCCACCCCCTGCTCTAGATGCAAACCACTGGTAACACTTAAGAACAGAAAGTCTTTTATGAATTAGATATATTTGAGAGGATACAGCAAAAAAAAAACTGCCCAGTTCTGGACTGAGATTAAGTAAGATGAATTTGTAGCAGAAATAAAGGATGAATATGAAGAAGAAAAGTAGAGGCTCATTATTCAAAGCATCCAAGTGACCGGTCATGTATGGGTGCCACTAGTGTTAAGTGATGATGCGACTGATTGATAAAAAGCTGATAGTATGGCACTTCACACTACAAGTGGATAAATAGCCCATAAACACCCTACAAATGCAATCCAGGGGCTTCTTATGTTACAGAAATATAATGTTCAAGCCTGTGGAGGCCTACAAAGGCTAATATATAAAAATTGCATCACCGAATACGTAAGGACCCAACTGTATACAAGTTGTTTTTCCCTTTCATAAGCTCATTTGAATTTTCCATGGATTCATACACCAATTGTGGATAATTGTTTATGAAAATATATATGTGTGTGTGTGTGTGTGTATATATTTCATATAATTGATTACTGATTCATGATTACTTTCATGCTTGTAATGGATATTTCCAACTAAATAATTTCCAAACATTTATAACTTTACAGTGAACCTTACAGTAGTTACTCAATTCTTGTTTACTGTTAGCATTTCAAAATCTTCCATCACTTGAATTAAGTTTATATTAATTACATTTTTAAGCACAGCCACAACAAAGCCAGACAAAAAAAAATTGTACTGTTTTAGAAAACAAATCTTTGTATTGCTATGACAGGACGCACTGGCTAAGGAACACGGGGGAGACGGGAGTTGAACCCTCAACCCTGTAAGTGTGAGACAAACATACTCACTGCTAAGTATTATTATTATTACTATCATTATTATTCAACATATCCTAGGTTTTTAAAGAAATTGTTCAGATATAATTTATATAATTTACATAAGTAACTGCAATGAACTGTAATGAATTTTGTAATTAAATTACTTAACACTAGTTTACAAGTAACTAGTTATTCCCCACCACTGTATATATATATATATATATATATAGTATATGTATGTGTGTGTGTGTGTTTGTGTGTGTAGTATATATATATATAATATATATATATATATATATATATATATATTATATATGTGTGTATATGTGTGTGTGTGTGTGTGTGTGTGTGTGTGTGTGTGTGTGTGTGTGTGTGTGTGCCTGTGTGTGTGTTAAACAACTTCCCTATAAAAAAGAGGATTTCATGGATACGTGTATGTAATCTGTTGTCCCAATTACATTTGGAAAAGCTGTGCGGGCGTGAAAAATCCTTCGTTATTGTTTTCTTTTCCATGGCTTTATTTGGATATGCAGTGCACTGAAGTGTGCGTGATGCGAATGTATATACAAACATGTGTCATTATTTGGGTTTTAGTTGGTTGGAAAATGCCAAAACTCTGTCTCCAATTTCACATTGAAATGTGCCTGTGGCTAAAAACTCTTACTTAGACAGGGCACTGTGAATGTGCACAGGGATGCTATTTGCTGCCTGTCCAGAAGTGGGACAAGTCGCTGGAAGAGATCAAAATGGGTAAATGAAACTGACTGATGAGCTCATCACTCGAGGAAATGGACTTTCTGTGGCTCTTTTAATACCAACCCCTCCCCCTCCCCCACGCAAAACTGCATGCTCCAAATCTCCATGCACGGCAAAAAAAAAGGACCATTCTTTGCTTCTCTCCAATTAATTATTAGATATGCCCTTAATATGTGCCTATACATACCCTGTCGGTTTGAATGCCAATAATCCGCTTGGCTGTTATTACATTTTTATGCCACTAGGGGTTTCTATAAACACACAGCCAGAAATAGTGCTTTTATTTATGCACGCCCTCGCACACAAGAATATCTTCATAAATCACATTCGATTCTTCTTGAAATGAGTTAATGCACAAAACTTTGTTTACTCACTGGCGAGAAATAAGACCTTTTTCTTTTTTTTCTTTTTTTTTTTTACCTCACTATTTATTTCTGCCCATACTTCCATCCTGGTGGATTCATGCCTGTCTGTTTCCCTCAGACACTTTTCCAACAAAACCTGCATCTAGTCTTAGCCTTGATAAACGTGTGAAGGTCTGCGTAGCGCTTCCTAAAGCATCTGCTGCTACATATGCTACAATGTGGTAATTTTTAGAGCTTTGTCAATTAGTAACTCCTAGAAAATCCTCTTCGCCATGTGTGAGAGCGAGTTCATAAGTGTGTGTGTGTGTAAAATGATTCTTAGTAACACAAGCAGCTATATAACAACTGACACGTTCCTAATGTACACTATGAGGAATATGTCTCTCCGGCTCACATTCGGTGTTTGGAAAGTCTTGGAAAATATGCCGCACCTGCACCCCCGCTTCACAACAACTCCGACTCTCACAGATGCACCTAGTGTTTATTAGGAGCGGCACCTGCTCTGTAATTACCGATTCTTTATAGAAATCTCATATGTAGCGCCGAATTAGCCTGTGGTTCGCGCAAAAAGACCTTGCACCGTTATTAGTCATTTTGGGCCTTATTTATAACCCTGGATCCTCCTGGCACCTTGTTATTCTGTTGACCTTGCCTGTCTATTTCTGTGGTCATGATTATGGATTTGCCCAAGTCAAGTGTGTTCTCGAACATCCTGGCTGTTCCGACAAAGCTGCGTGGAGGAAATGAAATTAATATTCGCAGCCTTTACAGCCCGTCTCATATGCCTCACGCATCCAGCAGCTCTGATGTGCTCCATAACCCCCTCTGTCAATCTGACAGCGTTTGGAACTCTTGAAGCCTGCCTTGACTCAGTACATATCTGTGACACTAATTTATACCTGTGCTGAAGCGATATTTGCATAACTCCTTCTCTATCCTGGCGTCACCATGTATACCTATGAAAAGATCTATATTATTGAGTGCGAAGGCTATCAAACGGTTACAATAACATGAAGAAGACAATGGATATTCTTGAATAGCGGGTTAACAGGCTTTAATTCGATTTCGTTTCAGACGTGTAGGCCTTTTTAACAAGAGAAGTACAATGAAACTGATTACAAATATAGATTTAAGCTTAAAAAAAATTGCCCCTAATAGCCTAGTCAGGGGTGACAATGAAAAACTACCCGAAATTGGATGAGGAAGGAACTTTTAGACAAAAAACTACATGTTCTAGGGGCACGGTGGCTTAGTGGTTAGCACGTTTGCCTCACACCGCCAGGGTCCAGGCTCGATTCCCGTCTCGGCCACGTGTGTGTGGAGTTTGCATGTTCTCCCCGTGCCTCAGTAGTTTTTTATCCGGGTTCTCCGGTTTCCCCTCGGTCCAAAAACATGCACAGTAGGTTGATTGGAAAATTGTCCCTAGTATATGAATGTGTGTGTGAATGTGTGTGTGCCCTGTCATGGGTTGGCATTCCATCCAGGGTGAATCCTGCCTTAATGCCCATAGACGCCTGAGATAGACACAGGCTCCCTGTGACCTGAGGGAAGATCGGATAAAGCTTCATTCAAGCTTTACAGATCCAAGAAATGTTATTGCAAGTTATTAATTGCATTTATCACGGGAACACAAAATAGGACTGAGACACAGTGTGAATGTGAACTAAAAGGTTTCCGGTCACGAAAATATGTATAATAGGGAAATACAAAATCTTGCCCTAAATTGTACAGTCGTTAAGCCTATATAATTAATACACATTAGCAGACGGCATGTGACTGAACTCATAGAGACGAGTCTTAATCTGGAGTTTAAAATCACATTTCCTTAAATCTGATTCTTTCTTCTGCTCCTTTCCTTAACACATTTTTCTCTCCCTTTTCATTTTTATTTCACACACGTCTATGGGTCTATACTATCATCCTGAGAGACTGGTTGAAATGCTCTGTGTGAAAGTTCTATGTGTCAAATGCAGAGGGTCAGATCACGTTTCTCTCACTGTCATGATAATCCATCCCTTTCAGAGAGAGAGAGAGAGCGAGAGAGGAAAAATAGGGGGAGAATATTCTTTTGCATTCGCATTACTTGTTAAAGCATAAGAATTGCAGTATTTCGGCGGCGTTGCTGATTCAAAGGAGAAAACTGAAAATAATACACTACATATTCTGTTTGGAACTTCTCACATAGTTCAAAGTATTTTAGACACTTTAGATGTGGCTTTTGTGTCCTTACTTATTTTTATAATGGGTGTTCACTGACTAAACATACATGCCTACCTATCTGGCCTATGCATGAAGCAAAACTAATGGCTCCTTCTTTTTAATTTGTTTCTGTGGGACCAATAACCGTTATATAGACTGTGTGTGTGTGTGTGTGTGTGTGTGTGTGTGTGTGTGTGTGTGTGTGTGTGTGTGTGTGTGTGTGTGATGACATGATTTAAAGTTTGATAATGCTTTACTTCTCGGTTTGTAGTAATGGATCTCATGGGTTTATTCCTCCTGCGTGTATCTATGACGTTAAATGATTTATTAAATGGAAGGAGAATGTTGAGGAATGGGAAGGAATGAGTTTGATAAATGGCATTTAATTAATGGGAAGTGGTTGTGTTTTCTTTTTTTTTTTTTTTTTATTTGTGAGTAGAATATTTAAACACTAAAGCAATCAATTGTAACAAACTAATTAGTGGTGTATGCGTGTGTGTTTAGACAGGACTTTAAATGATTTCCATTTAAACATTAATGATCCGGGGTCTCTTGTTGATATCTCCAGAAGGCAAATTGATTCCTTACATTTCAATTAGCATTAGGTTTCCCACAGGGGCAAACTGGAATTTAAGAGGGGGGTGAAAGAAGGTGACCTTACAGGACGACACGTTAGCAGTTTTTTTGTTGTTGTTGTTGTTTGGCAGGCAAAGGGACAGTGGATATTCTGACAGGTTGATCTTTTTTAATTAAAGAGTGGGTGGTTTCGAGACTGAAATTCAAGTTATGAAATAATACATGTATGATGCTTGATGATATGATCTTAAATCAAAACTTGTGGTATAGATTGTAGTTCCAGATTGTGTTAGCAGATTCTCTGGTAACTGGTAAACTGTACTTGTTAGAAAGAGATATTACATTCAAATACCTTTTTCACACCATCTTGTACAGTCAATTTGGAATTTTTAATATTCCATTTAAAGTTTACAAGTTTACCTGATGTATATAGTTTTGACTTTAATAATGACATATATATATATATATATATATATATATATATATATATATATATATATATATATATATATATGTATATTTGTCACATACATATACATTCACTGTATGTATATGTAAAGTAAGAGTAAAAAGTAAAAAGACATCTTCATAGAAACTATATAAATATGTAAAGTAGTGTGTATGGTGTGGAAAAGTGACCAAGTGTAAAATGATGGGTGCAGGATGTCCAGTGTTAAAATGTCCCGTGCGAAGCGACCAGTAAAGTGACCAGTGTTTATTTGTGCAATGTTGTGCCAGTGTCCAGTGGCCAGTGACCAAAAATGTAAAGTGTTTGTTGAATAATGAATACTTTACTTTTCATGTTGTTAATACTCTAATTGTGAGAGACATTATAAATATATCAATTTAATTAAAAATCTCTCTTTATTAAAAGAATTCATTATTTTCATTCATTCATCTTCTACCGCTTTATCCGATCTTCCCTCGGGTCACGGGGAGGCTGTGCCTATCTCAGGCGTCTATGGGCATCAAGGCAGGATACACCCTGGATGGAATGCCGACCCATCACAGGACACACACACACATTCATACACACTAGGGACAATTTTTTTTTTCCAAGGTGCCAATCAACCTACCGTGCATGTTTTTTGGACCGGGGGGGAAACCGGAGAACCCGGAGAAAAAAAAAACCCCCTGAGGCACGGGGAGAACATGCAAACTCCACACACACATGGCTGAGACGGGAATTGAACCCGGACCCTGGCGGTGTGAGGCAAACAGTGCTAACCACTAAGCCACCGTACCTCTTTCATTATTTTATATTTATATTATATTTTATTTATTTAATATATATTTATTCATTGTTAAATATGGTACGTGGCTCCTTTAAGAATTGTGTTCTGTTTGCCTTCCATATAAACTGGTGATACTTTAGGGTTACATACAGTAATGTACGTTAATGTAGTGAGGAGCTCATACTTGTTGTGAATGTGTGTAGCAAGTAGGTGTAATGCAGGAAAGTTTAGAAAGCTAGGTGTTTTTTTTGTTTTTTTTGGTAATAAAACTAATTTACCACCTCTTTTATATTGCATCATAACATGACGATCGGTAAACGCGGCTCAGGAAAGGCCAATGCTGAAATTATCTGGGAGGAACACACGTATGTATATATATATATAGTATATATATATATATATATATATATATATATATATATATATTATATATATTATATATATATATATATAATATATATTTTTTTTTTAATGATAGGTTTAGGTTTATTTATCCTTTTCCGGAGTGTATTACGTTTATTCACCTCACCAGTATAAAAATCAAAAGGGAATGAATGTATAATTAACTGCATGTGGTGAAACATACTTAAACATACTTATTCTGACAGAATTTTTCTAATTATTAGAAGAGGATAAAAAAAAAAAACACCACTCGGCTTGGTCTGAATTTGATCAATCTTAATAGACTTGTAGCCATAGATTAATCGCTTCTGGTGACTCTGTGTTAGTAATTGCAGTGTTAGTGGTGCTAGGACTCGATTGATTCTTTCTTTAGTCTATAATTCACGATGAAAATCATAGAAAAAAGAGAGATGTGACCTGGCATTTGACAGCAGTGGTTTGAAAGGTGGCGCTTAGAGAGAGAAGCGGCTTTCAGAGAGTTTTCGTCAGAGATTGTTGCACTGGTAACCGAGTCGGTTCATATGAATATGGCAGCTACAGATGTTGCCCCCTCTTTTTATACATGAAACCTTTTTTTCATCAAACATCCTTTTTTTCTGTCTGTGTCATGAAGGAAACACATTCAATATTTTTCTTCATTACATATAATTTTCTCCCTCTCTCTCTCTCTCTCTCTCTCTCTCTCTCTCTCTCTCTCTTTTCCAGTCACAGAGGAGCCATATTGTATTGTGTTCAGGGAGGACTGTAATCAGAAAACGGTTTGGCAGCATTTCATTTTCATCCATCATTACTGAAGTTGTTCCTGCGTAGGACGCTGATCAATACACTGCTGAGTGTCCTCACACCGGTGCTCATTACTTTACTACAGGCATTTGTTCTGTCCATGGGGTTCACTATCTGCATCATAGCTTCACATCAAGCCATTTCTCGGTACCGTATTGGAAATATATCCGTGTTATTTTAAAGAAAACGTACAGGTAAATCATCGAGTGGAAAAAAATATCGTACATATTCTGTTTTGAGCAGGGTCATCCTGCAACCCTTCATTATGCTCCCGTCTCTCTACATGTATGCCGCAGTTGATGTAGGCTGAATTCTCGACTTCTACCTCGTTGAAGACCATTTCGTTTTGAAATATTTATTTGAATAATCCGTGAAGTGCAGCTCGCAGTCCAGTTTTCTTTTTCTTTTCTAGTAGGTCACAAATAGCAATTGCATCATCTTGTGTTAAGATTCTCTACATGCATTCTGAAAGGAAAGGCAGAAGTACACAGGAGTCGTCAAAATTATAAATGAACCAATTCATCAAAGCGATCTAACCAAAGGTGGAAAAAGTGCCCACATCCTTCACTCAAGTAGAAGTACAGACGCTCCCCACCCTACAAACAAACACTTTACGAACTTTCGGCGAAATGAACAAACCTGGCCACTAAGTAAAATTTATTCCGATTTAAAAAAAAAACATAACTAAACCTAACTAACTAAATCTTAACGAGAGCAGAGTGTAGCGAACGAGTGTAATACTCATGTAATGCCTACCATCTCTCTCCTCCCACCATACACACAAATATTAACCATGACATTCCATGGTAAGTACAGTACTTACTGTATACATTACTGTCTTATTTTATACTATTTTTAATGTATTAGTGTGATTGTTTTTCTATCTATCATTTTTTATAGCTTATATCTTATGAACATAGTTAGTAGGCATGCATAGTCAACAGCGAACGCAACAATCAACTTACGAACAAAATCATACTATGAACGAACTCTTGGAGCGTAACTCGTTCGTAGGGTGGGTGGCGTCTGTGTAGCTACTCGTTTTAAAAAGATAAAGCTGAAGTACACTTTTTTACTTAAGTTGCAGAAGTACTCTAGATAGACATAATTACCACCTGTTTAAGTGTCATGCTGGTTACATCTAGGATAAAGGTTGACTAATGGATCAATCAAGCCATTTTTGGCATTTATTAATTAACGCCGATTGTGCTGCAGTTTTGGCAGAGTAAAAGGCAGACGCCTCTGCGAGCAGCTAAGCTGCCGTGGAACACGTCACGCTGACTCATATGGCAAACAGACTGCCATTTTACTGGCATAAAATCCTGTGATGCCCCCCTCTGCCTGCTAACCTTTTGAAGAGTAACTACCTAGTTACTCCTCAAGAAAACAGTTAGACATTAGGTACCTACCAACGCCAAGGAACTACAAGGTCACCGGCCAAAATATGGCCAACTAGCATGTACGTTCTGCGCTTAAGTGAGAGAACATATTCATCTATACCACCAGGTTACAGTAGTTATTATTCAGTATCCAAACAGTAAACCTGAAAGAAATGGAATTGTAAATAAAGCCAGCAGTGTTTACATTTACAGCATTCACGCTTATCCACAGCGACTTACAACTGAGGGTTAAGGGCCTTGCTCAAGGGCCCACTGGTGGCAGTTTGGTGGTGGTCGGGTTTGACCCGTGATCCTCTGGTCCCAAGTCCAACATTGTAACCGCTGGGCTACCACCTTCCTATCAATACTATACCTGCCACAATCAATACTAACGGATCTTTTTTTTTTCTCAAATATGTTGAAATTATGATCCTCTATATGTTGAGGGGTATAAATGACAAATGTCTACGTCGTCCCGTTTTTTACGCTGTTGTTGTTTGCGTTTGTCATTTTCATTTTCTTTTTCCATTTTGACATGCAGAAAAACAGCTGACTGAATCTAGAAGTGTCGAACACAGGAAAATGGCCGACTGACAGCTTGGTGTCTCCCAGGCATTAAGTTCTTTTCCTCTTTTCTTAATCTACGCTTTTATATTTCATTGACTAAATATGATGCTACTCATTTTTTATGTTAGTGAGCCTTCCACCAGTAGTATATGTAGTTTATGCTAAACTGGTTGGGCCAAACATATTGGGGGAAAAAATCTGTATCATGTGTTGGGCATCGGATGCAATGAATAAGAAACACATAGCAGTCGACCTATAATCTAGATTGGAATTTTATACCACTCTACATTGCAAAAAAGTTCAAGTTCCTTCAAATTTCTAGGAGATTTCCTGTGTATGGCTCTTTCAATACAATTTCATAGGTTTTTAATGGAACTTTGGCCCGGTGATTCCAGGACTTTGATGATCCTTTTTTGAAGCCATGATTTTGTTGATTTCCATGTGTTCTTTGAATCATTATTCTGTTGAAATTTTAAATTCGTCCTAATTTCCATTTTTTTGGCATTTGGCAAGTTTTATTTTGCCAGAAAATCTTGACAAATGGTCCGGCTTAAGATAAGCAGCCCCAAAGCATAATGCTACCCCCACCACTGTCAAAATTGTGTTCCTTGGATAATTCTCTGTGTTTGCTTTGCAAGTGACCAGTACTGTAGCTGCCAGAAATTCCACATTTTTTCCACTTATTGATGATGGGTTTGTTTCATTGTTATATTTAGTGCCTGTGATATTCTATAGCCCTCTCCTTATTGGTGCCTATTAACAGTCAAGACTCAACAGTCAACTTTTTGTAGCCTATGGCATTCAGTAGAATTCAATCCTAAAGATTCAAGCAAATACTACTGCAAAAGTTGACTTTTATCTGGTTTTAATCAGAATCGGTTTAATTTACCTACAGACCTAATCCCCATTATGAAAGAGTTTGCAAACTCAAGATATCAGGCATGATTTTTATTTTTAATGTTCCCAATTATTAAACGTATTTTCTGTTGTTGGAAGACCACATTATTGAAATGTGACATTTATGTTTTACTTTTATGTTTTACTTTTTTACAATTTTGTATGGTTGTAGTGGACTTGTTTTTATATCTAAAGCTATATATATATACACACAGTATCTACAGTATTTATCTTTACCTCTCTCTGCCTACGCTTGTCATTGACTATTTATAGTAACCAGTTATGTGTTAGCATTTCAGAACTGCGACTTTCACACACATCTTTCTTAACGAAAGAGTTCAGAGAAGCATTTCCAAAATGGTCAGAGCTGACAAGATGTCTATAGTAACCAGAAATTCCACATTGAATCACACATGTCAAACAATTAAAGCACAAGTTGAGGTAATTTGTTGTACCCTACAACCACATAGTAACATTAATGCTGTACAAAATGTGATGTTAATAAGATTTCTAAACACTCTTAGGATCACTATGGCAATGCTAACAATCCAGCAAATGAAAATGTATGGCAAGATGCACCAAAATACTACAGAACCCAAAATTTGAGCCATCGATCGAAAAGGAAATTGCAAGTCTGGTTATTCAAGGCTACTGCAAGACGGGATGAAAGGAAATGCTCTTTCAGTTTTAGGGTATCAGGACATGTGCATAGCTTGAGCAGAGCCCTGTAATCTGTACCAGCTCCAGTGTCGTTATCCAGGTTTAAAGAATAACATATAGATGAAAAGCAAACAACAGCCCGCACTCGTCCTGCCTGTTAGCCAAAGATAGGCGTGTGCAGTCATACATCAGCGAAAGCGAGAGACAGGAAGAGCCGGCGGTCTGCTTAGTTTGTTTAGTTATTTTAGTAATTTTAGTTATTTATGCCGCTTGGATCACACACACATTTAAATGGCAAAAGGATACTCCACAAGATATGCATATTATGCGTTAAGATTTTCAAATAAACGCTGAAAATCAATTCATTCTCTCACACGTTTACTGGTGCCATAAAAGTAATTTAAGACGTGCAGTTATTTAGGATGAATTTTTTATTTTTAAATATATTCCAGTATTAAATATATTCAAATATATGGGGCACGGTATGGTGGTTTAGTGGTTAGCACGTTCGCTTCACACCGACCAGGGTCCGGGTTCGATTCCCGGCTCGGCCATGTGTGTGTGGAGTTTTGCAATTTCTACCCGTGCCTCAGGGGGTTTTTCTCCGGGTTCTCTGGTTTCCTCCCGGTCCAAAAACATGCACGGTAGGTTGATTGGCACCTTGGAAAAATTGTCCCTAGTGTATGAATGTGTGTGTGCGTGTGTGTGTGTGTGCCCTGCAATGTGTTGGCATTCCATCCAGGGGTGTATCCTGCCTTAATGCCCATAGACGCCTGAGATAGGCACAGACTCCCCGTGACCCGAGGGAAGATCGGATATAGCGATAGAAGATGAATGAATGAATGAATATTCTAATTTATTTCTGTGTAATTTATGTTTCTTATATTGTTACCGGTCGTCTAAGGATCATCACAAAAAGAAGGGGAATTCTTCCGGTCTTGATAAGTGCAGAGTGGATCTAGTAAAGAGTAGAGTGTTGTCTCTGGGTTTACAGGGATTTCTGCCCTGTCCTGCTACTGGGTTTTGACCTGCACTGAGGCTCTAAAGCACACACTGTAATTAGGCTGGACCTCAGAGCAGCGCAGCCTACTTTTGATGCACCATACAGCATTCTCTTTACACTAGACCTCTCTTTCTGTCTGTTTCATTGTCTCTCTTCTTCTTCTTCTTCTTCTTCTTCTTCGTCTTTGTCTTTCTCTATTTCTTGCTGTTTTTACTCACAGACAGAGGGAGCCGGAGAAAGGGACAGAAAAGAAGACGCTATGATGTTTTACTGAAGATTGTCAGCAATTATGCTTTTTTTTTTACCCCCCCTATTGATCTTTGAGAATATGTTGGGAGAATGTAGACATAATAGAGACAGAATGAGATGCAAGGGATCAAGATGCCAGTTCATTTTCATTTAGAAAACCGATTTCCACTTTAATCACATTTCAGGTTGTTAAGTATTTTTACATTCAGGCGAGCATCCGTAAGAACGTCTGTTTTGCCAAGTATGTCAAACAGACGGTCTTTTTAAATGTTTTAGCAAATTGATTTTTCGGCACTGATGCAAGATGCATTGCGTCCAAAACTGGGGGATATAAAAATACAAATTGGATTGTGTGTGTGTGTGTGTGTGTGTAAAGAGTGAAACAGCACCAGAATCACCATATGGGCAAGTTTGTGGGCACCTGACTATCATTTTTGAACATCTCATTCCACATGGGGGAGGGGTGTAGCTCAGTATTTTAAAGCACTACGCTGCTGATCGGATGGTCGGGGGTTTGAGCCCAGGTATACCCAAGCTGCTGCCCTTGGGTCCTTGACCAAGGCCCTTAATCCTCTGTACTCCAAGGGCGCCATATTATGGCTGTGCTCTGATGTACCCCGGCTTCCAAACAAGCTGGGATATGCGAAGAAAGAATTTCACTGTGCTGTAATGTATATGTGACAAATAAAGTATATTCTAGTCCCCACTCACTCTTATAATAGAGGAGGGGTGAGTGGTCTAAGGCCGTGGTCCCCAACCACCGGGCCGCCGTCTGTGGATCAATTGGTACCGGGCCGAACAAGAAGTCATTAATTAGTTCCGTTTTGTTTATTATACGAGTCTGAACGAGTCTTTTATTTTTTTAAATGACCGTATTCTATTACGGGAACGCTGCTAATAAAGTTGCACATGAGTACACAGTGGATTCGTGTTTATTATTAGATTTACAATATAAACAATCTACGGGCCACCCCCCCCAACCCCCGTAAAATTGTCAAGTTAAAAAGGCTGAGGAACCGTGGTCTGCTGGGTTACTGATCGGAAGGTCGGGGTTCGAGCTCCGGTATCGCCACGCTGCCACCCTTGGATCCTTGAGCAAGGCCCTTAACCCTCTGTGCTCCAGGTGTGATGTATCATGGCTGACCCTGTGCTCTGGCCCCAGCTTCCAACAAGCTGGGATATCCGAAGAAAGAATTTCTGTGCTGTAATATATATGTGACCAATAAAGGCTGTTCTTCTATTCTTATAATTCCTTCTGCTCCTCTGTGAAGAGGTGTTACCGATGTACTATAGGGTGAGGAGGCCGGCTGAGCAATCATCATTCCAATTTATTACAAAGGTGTTCTCAAGAGGTCAGATCTCTGTGGCAGGTCCATTCCAAACTATCTAAACTATATCTTAATGGAGCTTGCTTTGTGCACACACGCTGGAATAGACTTAAGAAGGGAAACTTTAATGCTACCGGATCCAACGACCTCCTGTACAATTGCATGTCTACATATTAGTGGTAACTTTTGGCAAAGAACCACAATATGACTGGAAAATCTCAGGTCTCCCAGTACTTTTGTTTATACAGAATGATCCCAGGTCAGCTGTAATCACCGACACGAGGTACACTATGCCATTACTGCCCCAATAGAGACATGTCTATAAATCAGCTCCGCCACTTTTAGATTTCTCCACGGCTGTCCAGAGGGCTCATAATTTCTTATCAGGAACAAATCTTAATATCAAAGCGCTAGCGCAGGCTGTTCAATTCCATTTTTATCGTAACATATGGCAGAATCTCTGTCTGATGTGTTTTGATGAATATGAATTTTAAACAAGCTATTGACTGTTAACACCGTTAAGTGCCGTGAATAAACACCACACTATTCTGCGGTGTTTAAGACATCCAGGATACGTGTTTAAGGCGGGGATTTCTCTTTATGTAACAGGAAAAGGAAAAGCATTTATTCATCTTTTTCTGTATAAATATATTTATTTTATTCATCACTCCTGGTAAATATCATTCATATGTTCATTATCCGACTGCAAAGTCGAACTTTTTAATTGTTTTATATACCACATTTTGGGGGACCAAACACCCTATGAAACCTATAGAAAGATACTAAGAAACAGTATATAGCAATTTTTAAACCGAGTATACTGTAGTTTGTTATTATAAAGATCTTTTATATCTATATATATATTTTTTTTTTTTTTTTTTTTTTTTTTAAAATATATATATATATATATTATTTTTTTATATATATATATATATATATATATATATATATATATATATATATATATATATATATATAAAATATTGCAATTAATGGCTTTGTGGTTAGCGTGTTCGCCTCGCACCTCCAGGATCCGGGTTCGATTCCCGCCTCCGCCATGTGTGTGTGAAGTTCTCCCCGTGCCTCAGCGGGTTTTTCTCCGGGTTCTCTGGTTCTCCCCCGGTCCAAAAACATGCACGGTAGGTTGATTGGCACCTTAGAAAATTGTCCCTAGTGTGTGTGTGTGTGTCCTGCGATGAGTTGGCATTCTATCCAGGGTGTATCCTGCCTTAATGCCCATAGACGCCTGAGATAGGCACAGACTCCCCGTGACCCGAGGGAAGATCAGATATAGCGGTAGAAGATGAATGAATGAATGAATGAATATTGCAACTAACTGTACATTTGAGAATCAATCATTGGTTTTTATTTCAGATTGTAAAAAAAATAATAAAAATGTCAAGGTCTAGCTAACTTCAGCGAACTTGATATCGATTAAGTAAACTTGACATTAAAGTCTGGATTTTCATCTTAAAGCTAAATGTTAGCCAGTGTATAATTATCTTTAATAAAAAATCAAATTATAGGATGCATGTTTTTATACAATGAATTTGTTCCTAAGGATTTCTTTGTTTCCATAGGAACACTGCATATTAAATACCCGCTTTCACCAGGTTAGTATGTGAGGGTTTTTTTTTTTTCAAATAACTTCTGTTTCTGACAACACAGACGTCATAAAAAGTGCAAAAGCGCTGGTTGTTTGCCCGAAACCTCAGGGTTTTTATCACGAGGTGCTTAAAATCTGTTCAGTTCAAGCTTTACTTCTGTGTGAGTGAACTCGTGTAAAGAACTTTTCTAAAGTTTAATCACGCAAACTGAAATAGATTTTTGTCACCAGTTTGCACGGCAATATTTTATGGGCTTTTTTTTTTCTTTAAAAAGAAGATAAGAAGGAAAGAATACCCCACTGTGTCTTTGTCAGTGAAAATAGAGATTATAAACTGCAGCCAGTGGTGTGTTTTAGCTGGAAAAATATCTTATTAATGTATAGTTTTGTATATGGCTGTGGACCGTATGTTTAATAAGGCAAAGACTGGAATGCGGTTTGGAATGCAAGCAATTTCGGGTCATTTTAATAATACGAAAGGAAAGCCAAACGTTTCTTTGCATCTCGTCTCAACGTACAAACAGACAAATAAATCTAATACATTTACTTTAAATTGCCAGATCAGTGGTAAGGTCATTAGGGAATTACAATATTGCATTTTTAAATACCATCACCACCAAGTTGCCCCTAGTGGGCCCTTGAGCAAGGCCCTTAGATGTTAGTCACTCTAATAACGTAGCCACAGTAAATGTAGCAAGAAATGTTAAATATTTTGTTGACCCGGTGTAAAAAATCGTGCTAAACATTGTTGGAAATGTTCCATTCCATGTTGTCCCACTTGCTCTCAATTTCCTTGAGAACATTTTTTTTTGGGGCCCCTATGGGATCCGAGCCTTTGATGAACACCTTTACTCTACGCCTAACCTGCATTCTGTGCTCTTGGCTGTAGGGAGTCTAATTGCAAGTGGGACAGAGCTTCGTCCTGCGTGCGCACAAACAGGCTGTAAGTGGGGCAGATCTCCCACCTAATATGCCATTCCTAGCGAGCACGATTGCCTCAGATGCTCACCTTCAAGGCCTCCGAAGGACATTCTTAAGAAACTTTTGGCAAAAAAAACAAAACAAAAACACAACAACAACAAACATCCATGTCACACATTTCCTACAGGATTCTCCACGCCTCCTGCATTCATTCCCATCAAGATCCCTGGCGAGCCCCTAAGTCCTTGTGTCGGACTCCATCTCTCTCTGCCTTGCTGTCCTTGCAGAAGTAGCTCACATCGCGCTACTGACGGCCCCAAGCCTGATTTCCACTGAAACTTTAATAGTTCTTTAATCTTTTAAACAGGCTCAGTGATGGACTGACCTAAGATGACAGAGGGAGAACGCCGCTGGCCGATCGCAAGGTCAACTGGGCGCGTGTGCTTGTGTGTGTGTGTGTTGGCCTGGATGTGAAACGTGACGCCGAGGCAAGTCGTTTTTGCCTGGCACAGCAGAAATGAGTTGAAGTGACTCCATCTTTATTTGAGCTGTCAGACCAGAGGCCATAGCGGCCAACGAAGAAAATATCACAATCCAAGCGTGCCAGTGCTGGCAGGAAAATATTACACCTCTGTAATACTTCATTCACACTACAGTTACAGAGAACGGACTGTCCGGGGGCTACTCTGGTGCTGTTGCTGTTAACACCCCCCCCCCCCGCCCAAAACGGCACACCTAATGAAATCAGCCCTAAGTGATCATTTGTCTGGAAATTGCGACAGTGTGTGTTCCATACCCTCGCTTCCAGCTGTACTACTTCGGTGGTCTGAAGGAAATTTTTTTCCCACATTTCCTGATCTGCTAAAAGACCCCAGAGTATGCTGAGGGTTTTTTTTTTTTTTTTTTTTTTTGCTGTGCTAGAAGTTGTTTTCTCAAAAAAACAACTTGTATTGCTAAACTATTTTTCAATATCAGGATGTGTGGAAAAAATCCGATTGTTTATTACCATCCGATATTCTGTATAAACGAGACAAAAAAAACAGGTCCTTTTGGTACCAACAATCAAGGCACACTAACAGAGATTGACATTGATTTTTATTTATTTATTTTTTCACATTTATGGAATTGAACCATTGCAAAAATTGTACGTTTAATGTGAATATTAAGTAACGCTGCTGTACGATTTGACGATCCGCCCATCGCTGCATGTTTTTGTGCATGAAGGAGTAATAAGTGCAACAGGTTCTCCTCAAAAAAGTGACTCGAAAGTAAAAAAAAAAAATACTGATCAACTGCGTTTCCCAGGCAGTAGGAGATGAATGCAGTCGCCAGGATCTTGTTTATTTACACGAATAAACACAGCATGTAATTAAGGTGAAAGGAAAAAAGCAGCCGCTGTCACCTATTCAGTGCTGTAGCTTTTGAAAATGTCCGTGCAGGTGCACAATAAATTCTTTGCTTAATTCTTTGCACACTTCTAAAGGATTGTAAAGATAAAGTCAAATTATGTGTCCGGGATAGAATAGCGTAAAACATCAAGCAAAATATATACGTTTTTAATTGGCTTAGCAACTTTTTTTCCCCCTCACCATTTTAACCTTAACCTAGTGACTTAATTGTTATAGGCATACAATGTTATACGCAGTGTTGGCGAGTGACTAGTTACATGTAACGGTGTTACCTAACTGAATTAACAGTAATTCGTTACAGTCACTGAGACGTGTAATTAAATTACAGTTCTTTATGAAAATCCGAGGGTTTGGGATTTTTCCACCTTATAATGTTCATTTTATAAAGCGCCACCTAGTGGCCAAATGAAATCAAAAAAAAGGAATCATATGTAATCAGTTACTTTTATAAAGAAGTTGAAAAGTTTTATTACATTTTGAATAGGGTCATTTGTAATCTGTTACATTTCCAAAGTAACCTTCCCAACACGGTATATACACTGGTGAAAAATGACATTTTTTATTGTAACATTATTAACTTATCAATTTGTTCATCTGTTGATGTTTCTTTATTTGATGACTTGCATATTATAAACCCAGAGTTTGGAAGGAACGGAGTACAAATACTTTGTTACTGTACTTTTACTATTTATTTTTCGGATTACATTTGACTTTTACTCATTCCGTTTTTTTACACATATATCTGTACTTTCTACTTCTTTCATTTTTAAATAAGTCCAGTTATCTATTTGGTGAAAGGTCAATATTTTTTCTTCTCAATGCGGTCGATCTACTGTACCACTGGTGTATCACTCCCTGGTTATTGCGCACCACCGATTTTGGCTAGTTTACAAAGCTAACAGTGAGAAGGAAAAGACGTATGGCTAAAGAAGGGAGTCAGTGATATAAATATGACTGAGAACAGAGACGACGTTCCTGATCGTCATCGTCTTTTCTCTGCGTGTGTTCTGTATGGTGGATGTTCCGCCTGGATACATTCATTAGGTAACAAAACGACTTTTTTTTAAAAGAATGTATTAATTATGGCTGTCAAAATTAAGTACACATTAAGTACTTTTTTAAGTACACAATTAATGCAGCGCACATTTCTGTTTGACAATTTCTTTTATTTAAAAAGACCAATTAAATAAATATAAAAGAGACAAAATTAAAACAGTCAAAGAAACACACTTATTCAAGATGTCCTTCCATTTATATAGATATATATATATATATATATATATATATATATATATATATATATATATATATATATATATATATATATATATATATATATATATATATTAAAGGGACACGGTGGCTTAGCGGTTAGCACGTTCGCCTCACACCGCCAGGGCCTGGGTTCGATTCTCGTCTCGGCCATGTGTGTGTGGAGTTTGCATGTTCTCCCCGTGCCTCAAGGAGGTTTTTCTCCAGGGTTCTCCGGTTTCCTCCCAGTCCAAAAACATGCACGGTAGGTTGATTGGCACATTGGAAAATTGTCCTTAGTGTATGAATGTGTGTGAAATTGTGAGTGTGTGTGCCCTGCGATGGGTTGGCATTCCATCCAGGGTGTATCCTGCCTCAATGCCCATAGACGCCTGAGATAGGCACAGGCTCCCCGTGACCCGAGAGGGAAGATCGGATAAAGGGGTAGAAGATGAATGAATGAATGATATATATATATATATATATTAATTATTTGTTTTCACTGATGCGCCTCAAATCAAGTCTCAAAATCCGTCCTTGATGCACATATCTGGCTATGAAACTCCAGCAGTTTTTTTTTTGACAAATGCACCTGCATATTTTGTGAATTTTTTTTCCTCATAATGCCAAAATGAACGTAAATCACTTTTTCCATTATACAGATAAGTGCAACACATCATTCAGAACTGTAAAGGGTTTATTTGTACACAGTCACAATCACATCAAAACGCTTTACTTTTATAAAATGAAAAAGAGACCGGGCGCACTCTCTTTTTGTGTGGCCATCTCTCTTCACAGACATATAAAATAAACAACCTAACTCTCAGTTAATATTTGCCTCAGAGATATAATAAATATATAAACAGAAAGATCAAAATGCCTATAAAATCAAACCAATTCACAAAGACAAATATTCACAAATATAAAGTCAGAAGAGATACACTTTCTCCGGTATCACCTCACTAACCATCCATGTGGCAACAAGGGTTCCGTTTGGAGTCCTGAAGATGTACGTCATTTAAAACAACATAATTACTTTAAAAAAATTGTTTTCTTGCTCTATGGTGAGTTTGGTATCATTAATAATAAAAATAATTTACTTTACTGCAAAGCTACATAAAGTATTTGTCAGTGCTCATATTGATTAGAGTATTAAAAATGTGAAAAGGATTAATTTAAGTCAAAGGCCGCTCTTTACTTTAACTTGAGTGAAAAAGTATAGTTTAAACTTCAACTTTTTAAGTATTTCAAAACATGAGTATCTGTACTTGAGTAAAGGAAGTGTGTAATTTGACACCTCAGCCCAGGACATGTAAAAAACCCATTTGTACACATTTACACAAAGTCTCCAGGGAGGAATAGTGAACATAAAATGAGTAATAAGTTTAATTATCCATGCTGGTATAATCTACAGTATATCGGCACATAGCATCTCCTCTCATAATATATATATATATATATATATATATATATATATAATATATATATATAGACATATATACACAACACAAAGTGGTACCTCGGTGTACGTCGTTAATTCGTTCCGCAGTATAGCGACTTTGACTGAATCCAATGTTAACCGAACTGAATTAACCCATTTGTATCAGGTCGTGATCGGAGAAGCAATTATCCCGTTCCTCTTGATTGCCAGGCGAACGTGACTGAAACTGAAGGAAGCAACGTAAACCAACGCCAAATTCCCGACAAAACATCCAACGTTAACTGAAGGCGACGTACACAGAGGTGCCACTGTGTGTGTGTGTGTATATATAAAAAAAAAAAAAAAAATAAATTATATATATATATATATATATATATATATATATATATATATATATATATATATATATGAGAGAGAGAGAGAGAGAGAGAGAGAGCAGGTAGGATTGGATACTCCTTCTATGTTTGAATCCATTTGTTAAACTTGTACGTTAATTAATGTGAATTCACTAATTAATTAAAACTTGTTAATTATTCAACAGAAGTATTACAATGTTAGTGACACTGATTCCCGATTGGTCCACACATTCATTCCCAAATAGTCCCTGAAGAGCTAACCATTGATTCATATACTAGCACCTGACAAATACTATTATCCTATTCCTTGTTATAAAATGTTACCAATGCTACCATAATTTTGTTATTTGACACATTCTTTGCCCAACAGTATAGGACGGAATCACAATCTGTAATTTCAAATTCACACGTGGTTTCACTCGACCATTTAGAACATCCCTTTCATATAAGTGCAGATTAATGACCACTGTTGTTCATGACTTATCCATGTTATTACTGATTTAACATTTTTTTTTTTTTTCGGTCACATTGGACTAAAAATAGTCTGGCACATTATCTAAAATGAGTAAAAGGTTGAAATGTTTACTATTGTCCTTCATCACTTCTAATGCATGAATGCAGGCGCCAGATAATGTAAACAAAAACGGCATAAAATAAGGCATAAAACAAACAAACAAATTCTTTGACGGCGTATGGAAAGATCAAAATCCAATCAAGGACTTTTATTTCCAGTAACTATGAAGGTATATGCTGTAATAGGAATTTGAAAAAGTATCACTGTTTACATTGTAAGTCGCTGCAATTTCAGAAGGAATGAATATATATATATATATATATATATATATATATATATATATATATATATATATATATATATATATATATATATTAAAAAATTACACACACACACACACACTATATTTAGCATATGCATAGATATTAAAAGTTTATGCGCTTACAGTGTGAAGAAAAGAAATCACTTACTTAATAGGCTGTGAGATACGGCCCCTCTTATCCCCAGAGGAAAACACTACTTGCTTGCCATTTTCCCCGAGCAAAAGAAATGCTTGTTTGGTATGCATTACTCCTCAAATGTTTTGGATAAAGGACTCGCAATTGGAAAAATGAATAAATGCAAAGGCACATACTTGTGTCCTGAGGTTTCCTACACTACTTTTACTGTCATATAGAGGCAGTCCTGAAGGAAACACTGTGTACGACTTTAATGCAGCCTTATAAGTCAGGGACCAGAACGGGATGCTTGTCTAATTACCCGAATAGCTCATCAGACTCAGACGAACAGAACGGAGAAGGATTACTATCGTGTCAGAGGAAGATAAAACTTCAAATGCTGGAAGGGTGCAATGTCGACTCAGTGAATCAAATTCACCAGGCAAATCTCGAAGAAGCTCATATGCATTATATACACTTAAAATTAGATGCACATTACAAATGTGGAACTGACAGGTAGGTGTAGGTGTGTGTGCGTGTGTGTTTGTCAGTGCATTTGTATTTTAGATTGCAAGTCGCTTATATTGATCATTTATTTCTGATGAAAAAAAACACTCCTTCTGTAATTACTGTATCTCTGTATTTATGCTTTGGAGATATAAATAAAACAGTTCTAGTTAGGTCTGATATTGATGGCACTGCTTATGTTTCCTGACACAGTTTCACAGAATACGAATCCAACCCTGTTTCGGGGTCACGTTTTGATCCTGAAGGATGTTGCAGAGTGATCAAGGCACCGTCCAGACAGGGACACGGAAACAGACCTTGAGACTCGGGTCATCAGATACGACCCAGCAGAGAAATGAAAGGTAAGTACAGGGTAATGTGTTATAGGGACAAACACAAGACGCTTCTAGTCTCCATATATTATTCCCATTCTTGCATGCACAGTAAGGTCAGTAATAGGAGTAAGAGCCAGCGGGAGCACGTTTTCCACATGAACAAATTCGCAAGAGTGTATTTGCATAATTAGTCAACATTACCCGTACTAATAGACGCCCATCATTCTTCTTGTAAATAGTAAATCGTGTGTGTGTGTGTGTGTGTGTGTTTGTGTGTTTTTAAACTATCAAGGACGTTCCAAAAGCACCTCCAGAACTTATTAACTATTTCTGGTTATCTCTTTCACTCACCCTCTTGTTAAAAATATGCGTGTGTTGCTATTTGTTTGTGCAAGTGTTCACGGATGTCCCCGAGGTGTATTTAACAGAATGGATATAGCACATATTCAAGGTGAAATTAAAACAAGCAACTGCTGTCTTCCTGTCTTTAATCTTCCTATAGCCATTGTAGGATATTTATGATCGTCCCGGTTCGGGCGATACGCATTAAAATGGTTCAACTTAAAACCCAAACAGCTGTTCAATGGCCGATTAAGCTTCTTACGTACGACGCATCCGAACATTCTTGATCTGAGCATCGAAATAGTGCTACCGGTCCCCTAACCTAAAGCCATTTCATTTCCATAGTCCATTTCAGTTTCTCTCCAAATGAACACAGAAGGAATTTGATATCATTCTTCCATCATCTATCTAAAGCCATATAGAATGCACATGGTGTAGTAAACGTCAGATCTGGTTTGATGTTCGAGCCTCGGACCCCGAATTGTGTTTTACAAGTTGACACAAGGTGCGATAAAATAAAGGGAGAGATAAAACGAACAAATGGTAAATAAGCGGACAATGAGCCCGCAGCTCTATTGTGCTCTACATGATGCTGACAGATGCAATAAAAAAAAAGAAGCTCATATGAAGGAGCCGGATCAAAGCAGGCGCACGCAGGATTTAAGAGACTCGATGAAATAATATCGCTCCGACTTCACAGGAGATACGAGATAGAGCGTTATAGCATACCGGCGTAGCAGCAGGAAAGTCTGGGCTGGAAAATAAACTGTACAAAATGAGGTACAGGTACTGGAGGTGTTGTGGAACAGGGTGAATGCCTGGATTAGATAAATCTTTGGCCTGGTCATGTACTTTTCTGTCAATCTAGTCTAAGTGGGTTAAAGTAACATCTATCTGGTGTTCCAGGCGATCGGCCAGATTCGTGCTGTCATT
The DNA here is from genome assembly GCA_030449085.1 of Kryptopterus vitreolus. Classification (NCBI taxonomy): domain Eukaryota; kingdom Metazoa; phylum Chordata; class Actinopteri; order Siluriformes; family Siluridae; genus Kryptopterus; species Kryptopterus vitreolus. The sequence continues at coordinate 4,406,804 of JACRUU010000014.1, forward strand.
CTGTCCACACACACACACACACACACACACACACAGTATAGTGACTACACATGTACACAATAACATATACATTGAGCTACAATATAGCATTCATAAAGGCGTCCTATGGTTTTCAGCTCCAAATGGTTTAGTAAGTGACTACAAATATGTGGTTTTAAAAAGGCTTATTTGTTACATTAACGTTCCCGATACGAATATGTGAAAAGGTGGGGGATTGGACAACGTCTTAAAAAGAAAAAAAACAAACAAAAAAAACATGAAAGCCCTATTTTAAGAAGCCCTTTGACATCAGTAGCAACCCGTCAAAGCACAAACACGTAAATACATAATATATAACCCAGACAGACAGCAGCCATCTGTTTAAACTGGCACAGCTTTAGAGGAGTCTCCTCAATGTTCCCTTAATGAAGTCATATAATGGCAGTGTTTGTGCTCATAAAGCTCTTTATTGAGGTCTGTCACTGCTGATAGAGAGAGTAGGCCTTTATAAACACCTAATTGTGCTTTTTTTTTTTTTTTTTTTTTTTTTATACTTCAGTACCTTATTGTGAATTGCTGTCACAGGCAGCAGGAGCGTCCACAAGAGAGCATTACAAATTGTAGTGTTGGAACCGTGTGTTTTGTAATAACAACACATCCTACGTTTTATTCTACATAAACAGTTTGTCATTATATACATATAGTAAAATGTAATCCCTGTACGAGTCAGGTTAGTTGCAATTATATAATGAATGGGGGGGGGGGGGGGGGGGGGGGGGGTGGGAGTAGCTCAGTGGTCTAATGCGCTGGGCTGCTGATCAGAAGATCCGGGTTCGGAGCCACGGTATGGCCAAGCTGCCGCCCTTGGGTCCTTGAGCAAGACCCTAAACTCTCTGCGTTCTCTATCATGACCCCTGCTCTGACCTGCTCTACCAACATCAAGCTGGGATATGCAAAGAAAAGAATTTCACTGTGCTGTAATGTATATGTAACCAATAATGTATATTATATTATTATATATATTTAAACAAGTATACCTGTACCTGTGTTTGATTTGCCTTTAGCTGACCAATCAGAATCGACAATGTGTAGTAAACTTCAATATAGAATCATCTACACTACATTGAGAATTTATTTCAAAATGTCCTTTCAAATCAATTTATTTTAGAGGTTGCGTACAGAATTTGGAGACATTTCGCAAAAAATATAGCGCCCAGAATCCTCTCATATCTTTAAGCCGTGGATTCAGTAATAGCGAAGTGTTTAAGATGTTTTTTGATCAGGAGGTTGAGACTTCAAATCCCAGTAGCACAAAGCTGAACCCTTTTTTTGCAATGCACTTAACTCACGAAAACTCAGTTATATAAATTGAGATAGAATTGAATTATTTTAGGATTTTATGAGATAAAATTGACAAATCAAAGTTGAAGGCGTCTGACAAACAATTGTTAAAGCCCTTTATTTACTCTCTGCTTTATAACAGGCGGAGTTTCTCTTAGAGATGAGTACATCTCGTGTTATCAGTTTTGCCAATCACATTTGACTTAATGAATATGCAGTTTGGGACAATTACCTAAAAAAAAAAAAAAAAAAAAAAAAAAAAAAGGTAAATACAGGAGGGCAAAGTGCTAATTAGCTGAGCACCCATAACGCAATTTCATTTTGCCTGAAAGTCACATGATAAACAGCAACGTTTTTGTGCAAATGAATAAAAGTCTGCTATTTCATTTGTGGAAGCCTTTGTGGAAGTTTTCTTTGAATGCGTTTTCAATTCAACCAAAAATATTTGTTTCGAAATGTATTATCGCTTGCATAAATCCTCTTTGGAAATCTGCATCTCTACCCCTGACATATTTCAAGTCTAATTATCTGATCAAATACAGATTGATGATAAAAAGAAAAAAGAAAACATACTGAATGTATGTGTGTATGTGTGTGTTCGTGTGTTTGGGTGGGTGTGTAGGCTTACTATAAGTGTCCAAAGATCTGCGCATATATTATTATAAGCCATTAATGTGCCAGACTTAATTATATCCTTTATTCCCAGCCTCACAAAGCTCCAATGCATACGCCGGATCAACAGTTAACCATTATTAATGCGAAGAACAAATCAAATCTTGATGAAGGAATGCAGGGTATGTTGACCATAGGGGACGTTCTGATTTAGTGACTAAGAGATCTGTCATGATCTGTCTTTTCTTTTTTTTTCCCCCCAGCATGTACGCCTCATAAAGGACGCGATAAAAGGGCCCACATATCCCCCCCTTTTTCCAAACACCAAAGCTAATGAAGCATCGCAGGTTTCTATAGTCTTATAAATGGAGGTCGGGGATGCGTTTAGGGTGCAAGGTGAACCTGAAGGGTCGTAATCGGTCGTTACGGTCTAGGCTCTAGGGTCACGGTCATGCCGAGCTTAAAAAAAACGAACGCTCTCGTAACGGCCATTTTATTTATTTCTAAATTAGCTGAATTTTAATCAGGCTTTTAGAATATGAAACTCTTAAGTCAAATGCTTTTGCGCTGGGCTGATTGTCTTGCATTAACCTCCAAATTACAGGTGCGGTGTCGGAACTGCATCCTGAAAGGAAGCAAATCTTCAACGTATTGTCACTATGTATTAGTCCAATAAAGGCGTCTAATCAGCGCCGGCGCGTTCCCAGCCTCTGTATTTTCTTTTGCCGACAGGATTGTAAGTGGTCAAAAAGCACTAGCAGCGACGCCTCCGCCAGCCCTGGGCAATCAGTGCAAACAGCATGACCTCTCTGCACCAATCAGAGATAATCACTAGTTGCTGCATTCTCGAACCACACACTCCAAGCCTCACTGGCAGGGAAAGGCAAGGTCAGTACATCAGGGGTAATTACCAGTTTATCATATAAAGCCGCGTTTCGTCCGAGTCTGTGCATTAACAGGATAAAAAAATAAATAAATTAAAGGCTGAGTTAAATAAGGAGTTGACGGCTTCCAGGGAAAATATGAACGAACCGAGGTCGCTAGATATAGCCCTATTCTTTTGCACAAACTGCATAGTAAAAAAAAGGGCCTGTTTTAGCAAACCAAGACAGATCTGCTCAGCTGTAGTGCAGAGGGAAGATCTAAGCACCACAGTGCTTAACCTTCTCCTCCACGAGTGTGTATGTGTGTATGAGTGAGTGTGAACAGAATGAATGTGTCAGGATTTAGCAGTGGCAAAGAGCAACAGGGATCAAAGGGGGGGGGGTTGGGGTTGGGGGGGGCTGGAGGTAGATAAGGGGATAACAGACAGGGGGCAAAAACCTAAGGTGCACACATAATTTAACTGTCCACAAAACAGATGGCAAAAACTCTGTAGCAGTAGGGCAACTCTTTGCGCTTGTTATTCATCCGCAGGCAGTTCAAATCAAAATGTCAAACCTTTGATACAAAGCCCAAAATGTCCCCTTAGGCTATTATGCTTCCTCGTTGAAGCGTGCGCCTGACAATATTGCCACATCATTGTAATATTGTACACTTTAAACGGCGCAGGCGAACACAACCCTCAGAGACTCCGATGCTAAGTAGGTGTAATTCATAATCGTGGAGCTCTATTCCAAGGCTAAGAGCTAAGAGGCAGCATTGGGCTATATGAGCCTGTCGTGCTCTTACTGATGAGGTGATATTTTATCTGCCTGTTGAGCCCTGCATATTCACACACTCTATAGGTGTGTGTGTGTGTGTTGTGTGTATGTGCATCTCAGTAACGCGCATTATACCCTACGTGAATAAGTAATAATGACAGATGAGTTTAGCGTAGTGACAGAAGGTAATAGCGAATCGTTTATTCATGGAACTCACACTGAGCATTCTCCTGTAACCCCAATAAACCTCAATAAAGCCCAAGTGTGCCAACATCATCCATCACCTCCCCGCTGTCCAGGTTTTCTTGGCGCCATCTCCAAGGCCACCAGTTGCATTCTATTATGGGATTGCACCCTTACCCCCGTGTTCTCTGAGGCGTTTCTCTAGCTCAGCAGTAAGCCCATGCTGCCTATTAGTGGTCCTGATGGGACGTCCAAGTCACGTGGCCTGAGTAATTGAAGGCCCGGGAACATTATGGGACATGCTTAGCTCTGCATTTTGCGCTGGGCATGAAGTGATCAGACTTGGGCAATGGGAGATTTATCCAGGATTTGATTCAGAGAGCACTGTAATCCTAACCCTAGTTCTGCTGTTGAAGGACATAGGCATTCTTTTTAATAAAGGCCGTCGTGTACAGTCAAAGGGTAAATATTTGAGAGGTTGAAATAATGTTAAATTCTGGGTATAGCCAAAAATGTCTTATTTAAAAATAATATTGTATAAAAATATTTTTTGTGTGACTGATCGTTTTAACTTCGACTTCGACTTTTGGAAAAGTGAAATGTAAGTCATTTGAATTGGAAAAATGACGAAACAATCAAATAATCACACTTTCAATTCAAAACAAGCATTACAACTAAACACAGCATTGCACTGCATATTGCGAATGCATTATCTTTTTCAGAAACTATAAATAATTTCCATATCGCTGACATGAGTGCCTTTTTATGTAGCGCTGTTATAGTCCGCTAAAGCAAAAGTGCAACAATCTGAACTAGAGACCTGCACTCCCGCGGGAGTATGTATACACACACACACACACACACACACACACACACACACACATATATATATATATATATATATATATATATATATATATATATATATATATATATATATATATATATATATATATATATATATAGAAACACACATATATATGTGTTGCCACAAGTTAACTCATAATTCGCATTTTTAATCACATGATTTTCACTGCTATCCTTTTTGGCATACTTTGTTCTGTATGCAAGTTTTCGACAAATATTAGTCTAAACTTCAGATTTGATTTCATTCAAATCTAACACCAAAAGCAAAAACATCAGTAAGTAAAAGCTGTTTATTTATTTTTGAGCAACCGTTCATTAAATTGTATTATGTACATAGTCAGTAGGCTCCTGCCAACCAGCTTAAGGGGTCAGTTTACAGCGAAACAGTAATAATGTGTTTTTACTCACTGAAATGTATTGAAAATATTTGTTTTGTTTATATTATTATTTCCTTTAATTGATGAAGTATGCTGTATATTCAGGTGTGTACTTATGTACGTATGGACGTATTATTGCGTGACTTCACACGACTGAAGTCACTCTACTGTGATATGGTGGTATTTCTGTTCCAGAATGTACCGTTAGTTGCCATAGCAACACGGGCTAGTTAATGCACTACAACTAACTGTATATCTAAGTTGTTGGTTGCCACATTGTATTAATCCTGATAGTGCAATGCGTTGAATTTACCGCTTGCTCAAATAATCATTAATGAAATTTACACACATTTTACACACATTTAATCACAACAATAGGGAGTGCAATAGAAAAGGAAATCTGGAGAATCCAGAGAGACATCATATAAAAAAAACAACAACAGTACAATTTCAGAGAGACCGCTCATGAGGAAATAAAATAGTCGCTGAAAAGGCTGCAACGGATACATGTGATTTATTTCCTTTTTTTTTTTTGCCTAGGATTAGTGTCATAGCCGGGCTGTTGTACAAAATTAATTAGCACCTTCGGATTTGCGGAATTCAGCAGCACTGTGATATATGCTATATTTATTTCTATACATTTAATCATTATATTCTGTTAGGTTTTTTCCTTTTTACAATCCATTTTGGATGCAGAGTCAAATGATTCTTTCCTAGCAAAAAAATAAAATAAAATACAATAAATACCCCATATAATGGAGTAAATGTAAGTACATTAAACTCTTTCTCCTTTCATGACCTGGTCTATAAATAAATACAACTTTTAACAAGTGCCTTGAATGAAGTATTTCCTAGGATAACAATTTCCTACAATAAATTGTCCCACGGCTCAAGTTTTTTTTGCACTGTGTGATGGAGAGAGATCCCATTCGCTGTGTATCCCTCATGCAAAGCGTTCCTGGCAAACGACAACCCCGAGAACTAATAAATGAAAGTTTATATGTTAAATAGAGAATATTAGTATATAATGTAGAGAATTAGTATATAATGTAGAGCTGGCCGAGATGTCGTATAAATTGAGGGAGGGAGGGGAGGGCGGTTGTCCGTCTATGCTTGCCATGTTTCGAATCATTTCCACTTCAACCTTTGCATGCGCATCACTTTTTCACATACTGAGAGTATTTGCGGTTTCGCTTAAATTTTGGCATATATTCTGCTGTGGGCCGGATTTAAAGGGCCAGTAGTTTAACCGTGTCTGCTCTAGATTCCCTGGGGGGGGCACCGAGGTATTCCCAGGCCATCCAAGAGACACAGTCCACCCAACGTTTCTGGCATGTCCCAAGAGGCCTTGGCGGAGACCCAGGAAATCATAAAATCAATTTTCGTATTTTCAATATCGGCATAAAAGATCAACTTTTTCGATAATGGCGATTAATCACTCAGCTCTAATATGTAGTGGTGCAAGATCTCATTTCAGCTTGCAGTTAAGCAATAGTGAGAACATTTCTGAGACCCCACTACAAACAATTCTGCCAAAACGGTTTGTGTCTTTGTTTGGCAAGTTAAAACTCCTAGTAGCAGTGTGTTACACTTAGGATTCATTTCTAAGTATCAAAGTTGGTGCATTATTAGAGATAATGCATCTGTAGCCCCCAGGGAACCAGCTTATAGGGCTTACATTCAGATGTCCTCTGCTGCAAGATTTATTTCTTGTGTGTGGTTTATTTATTTATTTATTTTGGATTCCAGATGTAAAATCCTATACAGTATATGTATATTTGCTGCGGTGGCTGACTGATGAAATTGATATAGGCAAGAAAAATGACAGGGAAAGGAAAAAAGAACTATAAACAGTAGCAAGTGCTCTGCATGAACAGTGTATTGTAGGGAATGTGTGTGTGTGTGTGTGTGTGTGTGGAGATGGATGTACACGCCTCAGCTCGATTTAAATTTTAATTCTCGGCTCATGTTATCCATTCTTCACAGAGAAGGATAAATCAGGCCAAGGTTAAAACAGTAAAAGATGAACGTCCGTAGACCAGTCAAGTCAAGAAGCTTTTATTGCCGTTCCAGAGACAACGTTTCTTTAGAACCTTGGCGCTACGAGTTCCATCACACAACGCAGAGCTACATAACAGGACTAATAAGTTGTCCTAGCGCAAACCCGCGCAAAGACACAAGACAAGTGCAGGACAAATACACAAAACACAAAATAGTGAAGACCAGTAAGCCAACTGTATACCCTATACAGTATAATGTGCAAAAAGTAGAGTAATGTAAACAATAGTGACAAACACAGTTATGTATGAAATGGAGAAAAAAAACTGCATGTAAACAGTATAAACAGTAAACGTGATTATAATAAATAAGGGGTGTGATGAGCACATGGATGTGTACGAGTTGTAATTGGTATTAATATTATGCATTTAGTGTGCATGCTAATTATGTTGTAGCTGCATCACCCATTTGATTGTGTGTGTGTGTATGTATCTGTGTGTGTGAGTGTGAGTTCAGTCCCGGTTCAGTTCTGTGTGTTGAGAAACCTGATGGCTTGAGGGGTTTAAAGAGTTGCAATGTCTGGTTGTGAGGGCCCAAATGCTTCTAGTAGATGGTAGTAGGGTGAATAATGTGTGTGAGGGGTGTGTGGGGACGTCGATGCTCTCGATGGTCCCTCTGTAGAACATGTATGACGTATGTACATGTATGAATTGACGACTTCTTGCTGAGGAGACCGACCACGGTTGTGTCATGGGCAAACTTGACGAGCTGTTCATTGCTTCAAGTGAACAGATGTGGGCTGAGCACAGAGCCCTGAGGGATCCCCACTGCTCAGTTTGAGGTCTCCCAGTCTCCAAGATCCAGAGGATTGCAAAGGAAGGTCTTGTTGTGACCTTGTTATCCAGGTGGGTGAGGGACAGATGGAAGGTCGTGGTGATGTCATCATCTGTAGAACAGTTTGGACGGTCCATTGAGGCTGGTACTTGATTGGCCTCACGACAAGCCACTCGAAGCACTTCATAACGACGGGACATTCGTCATCGAGGCAGGAGACTGTAGACTTGATGGCGGTCGTCGTCGTCACCTTACAGTGAATCAGTCCACCATAGTCTTTCTTTGTATCCCATGCTAATCAACTGTGCCTGGCATTTGTTACGATTTTTTTGCACGCAATTACGACAATCTGCTTATATTTTATTACATCATGTAGCTTAAGTGGAGCGCGAATGTGCTGGAGAAATCTCTCTCATTCTATTAGGTTTCCACCCACTGCAGCACTGCAGGAAACATCCTGCCAACTACAAAAAAAAAAAAAAGAAATTCAGCTAGTCTTCAGGTTCGTTTTAAATCATTTGAAAGTATGTATTTCGGATTCATTTCTTAATGCGCTAAAACCTTTTTTTTTTTTTTTCCCCTGCATTGCGCAGCTTTACTAGGCACGGTGGCTTAGCATGCACGGTAGGTTGATAGGAAAATCGTCCCTCGTGTGTGAAAGCGAGTGTGAATGTGCGCCATGCAATGGCTTTCGCGTTCCATACAGGGTGTGTCCTGCCTCGATCGCCTGAGACGCACATTTTCTCCGCGACCCGAAAGAGAAGTGGGATAAAGCGGTAGAAGATGAATGAACGAATGTGAGCTTTACGTCCTGTCCTCTGCCTAACCCTAACCCGTGCCGTCGTGACTCTACACGAAGTATGACACCGCGAGAGATGATTAAGGAAGAAATCAAATCATGAGACAGCAGAAAGGTCATGGGCAGAAAAGCCGCTCAGATGAATGACAGGTTTTCAGTTTTGACACCGGGAGAGAATTGAACCAGACTGAAAGGAAGAAAAGTGAGCGAGAGAAAAAGTGGGCGAAATTGAAGCCTAATTAAATACACGGTACTTCCTATAATGACTTAAGTGCACCCCATCAACTTTGTCTTTTTGCCTCATCCTTTTTTTCCTCCCCTATCTCGTTTTATGGATTTTTGTGAATCTTTTCCATGGTACAGTCTCTAGATTCACTCCGGTTTGTGTTATTGCTAATGTTGATTTTAGGGCTGTCATCGTTAACAACACAAGTGACCATTTTACATGTCAGCTCCTACCTATACCACAGACAGACAACGGAATAAACGAATGATTCACAAGTCTAATGATGGGAATAGAAAAGAAGAGGGTCTGCATCTGTACATCCAGATAGTACATTGTGAATCATTAATTTGGATGGGTAGCAATCTCAGAATTACGCCGCACAAAGAACACCCCGGACCTCGGGGTAGGATTGCACACAGGCTCATTATTTAGGTTCACGACCTTGGCTTGGTAATCAGAAATCGTAACGGTAGGCGAGTCGTTTCCTGAAACAAGTAGTAGTGCAGATTTCCATCTTGCTCACTGCCTTCTGCGTTATCTTTGCACTGCTCGCAGCCACACACACACACACACACACACACAACTTTCCGACAGAGGGAGAGATCACATGAATATACAGTATGTGGGACAAAAGGGCTCAGGTGTGCCGTGTTAGTCATTATACCTCGAGCTTGTCCTCAAATACCTCTCTCCCTGGGCAGACCCATGCTAAATCACACCCCGGCAGCTACACAGTGATTTGTTGGCTACAGATTTGTGCTGCAGGTTTTGAAGTCTACTTCAGAGGAAGAATCTGCTTTTCTCATCTACCAAACATCACACTAGGTCCCCTTTGGTGCTTAAAGCTTTCTAAACGACCCTGTAGAAATATTGAACGAACGTTAAAAAAAAAAAATATAAAAAAAATATATATATATATATATATATATATATATATATATATATATCTTTTTGTTGTTGTTGTTGTTGTTGTATTTTTTTTATTAGGCTCAGACTAATGCTCGGTATGTTTATTGCCAGGTCCAGTTTATAAGACGGTTTATTTGTGTTCACAGAAAGACTGGTCGATTATGAATACGAGCGAATGCACTTCCACGAGCTTAAATCCCATTTCCTTTTACCGTTAAGGACAGCAGAATAAACATCCACCGGGCAATTTTGGGGAAAATAAGTTTATTTTTATTTTTTTAGCCCCGTGTGCATTACAGCATCAAAGTGTGGCAAATTCCTCCGGGGGAACGAACCTGCAGTCCGTAAAATCGCTGCAAATCTCGCGCTATCGGAAACTGCTGATGCTAACCTCATGCCGTCGTGTAAAACGAAACAGTAGCTTCAAAGCATCGGTTTTCAAGCCGACGGAGTGTCGAGAAGAATGTCAAACGCTCTAGCGTGTGGTACAAAAAAAACCCCCAAAAAAACAAAAGAAAAACGCGCACATGCCAGATTAGGTGTTACGTCGCATGAGCGACATGGGAAAGATGGAGCGTTAAAAATATACGTGGGCGTCGAAATTTGGAATGAGAATGAAGCAAGACGGAGATCAAATGCAAGACATTACATGAAAACAGAAGCATGACAATGCTGATGTTGATGTTGGAGCACCATCGAGTAGGCTGGTGTAGGTAGTGTTTATTTAATGATATACAAACTGCTACAATACAATACAATATAATAATAATAATAAAAAAATCATTTTCCAGATTTTAAATGTAATCTTCGCTATGCTATGCTTCAGACGAGGCTCGAAACCGGGTCCAAGTCCACGTCCCACATTCTTTTGAGAAGATGGTATCCATATCCTTGTCTCCTTTGTTCATCCATCTCGGCTGACCTCTTGGTCAGCAGGATCATCACTCTAAGTCAGGGTGACTAATGAACATTGATAGCCTTCCAAGAGGACACTGGGTAATCCCTGGAGCATGCTGAGGAGACAGCGATCAATACGCACTGCTTAATAACTGTCCCAACTCTTCAACTACACAAACTGATGACTGTTTGCTGGCAATCCGGCAGCATGACCCAAGTTCGTGTCCTCTTTTTACCTTTCACCGCAACCCGGCTGAATGATTGATGATTGGAGAATCGCCGACTTGTTTTCGAATAGTGTGTACATTAATGTGAGCCGCTCATGTCTGGCACTATGTCTAGATTTAATTAAACCACAAGGGTAAGACATGTACAAAATATAGATTCAACCCTGTAAAAACGGGAGGACAAAATACTTCCCAATGTATGTCGGCACCCCATCTCAGCCGCATTCGTGACTTATGTCCTTATTAAATTTACAACGGTCGTGACAAGGATATATATACATGAGTTTTTGAAGATAAACGACTGGCCAAATGAATGATTAAGGTGTTGACTTCTTCACAATATTGAATCCATTCATCTCATGCAGAGTAAAAACGAATCTTTTCTCAGCCTAATGCACTATTCCAGCAAAACAAAGCAATACAATAATAAATATCGATTGTAGGGTTATTCTATTTTTGGCAAGATAAACCGCAAGTGGACGTTATGAATTTTTTTTTGCAACTCTAAGCCTTCATATGCTATATTTAAATGTATGATTTTTAACATATTATAACATGCAGCTTGGTTTTACTCGACTCTGGGTGCCCGTCTGGAAAATTAAATATAGACTTTGCCAACAAACACTTTTTCTAACTTTCGGTTGTTGCGGAGATTGTTGACGTGAGCTCTGCTGCAACTTGAGATCTTTGACCTGACATTGGAACAGTAAACTGATATTTACTAAGCTTTCATTACATAAGTACATTCAAAATAGAGGAAGAAAAGCGGTTCTCAGTACTCATGGTATAGAACAGTACAGAAACATAGCATTTATTTATATAACATTTGCTATTGAGGGGCACAATGGCTCTGCCTCCGCCATGTGTTTGGAGTTTGCATGTTCTCCCCGTGCCCCGGGTTTTTCTCCGGGTTCTCCGGTTTCCTCCCGGTCCAAAAACATGCACAGTAGGTTGATTGGCACCTTGGAAAAATTGTCCCTAGTGTATGAATGTGTGTGTGAATGTGTGTGTGTGTGTCCTGCGATGGGTTGGTATTTCATCCAGGGTGTATCCTGCCTTAATGCCCATAGACGCCTGAGATAGGCACAGACTCCCCGTGACCCGAGGGAAGATCGGATAAAGCGGTAGAAGATGAATGAATGCAAGTTTCCATTTTTAATCTCAGAATTCCAGGGCTATAGGGGCATTTAAGTAATCAATATTTATTATTCACTTTAGTGGATGTATCATTTCATTACAACTAAAATAATACATTACAATGGCAATATATTAGCACACAAATATGTCTCAGATCAAAAAAAAATTTAATAAAATGTAATAAAATAAAATGAATAGAGCAAAAGAGGTGATTGATTTGTTCTACTTTTGTAAATGAAGTAACTCCCACACTATGTTGGGAAGGTTACTGTGGGAATGTAATAGGTTACCGATTACAAATGACCCTATTCAAAATGTAACATGTAGTGTAACTTTATAAATTACAAAAATGTAACTTTTCAAATTACTTTATAAAGTAAAGTAACTAATTACATTTTGATTACTTTCGAGTTTATAATGTATATTTCCAACTAAATAATTTCCAAACACTTTATAACTTTACAGTTTACCTTACAGTAGTACTCAACTCTTGTTTACTGTTAGAATCTTTCATCACATGAATTAAGTTTATATTAATTTAATTTTTTAAGCACTGCCACAACAAAGCCAGACTTCAAAACAAGAAAATACTTAATACTGTTTTAGAAATGAAATATTTGTATAATTTGTAATTATGCCACAAATTATTATTATTATTATTATTATTATTATTAATATTATTTTTATTATTATTATTATTATTCAACATATCTTAGGTTTTTAATGAAATTGTTAAGATGTAACCCTATTTGTAATCTTTAACAAGTTCATTAACGGTAACGAAATTAGTGTTACACTTATTATGTAATTAAATGCCGCTACATGTAACTAGTTACTCCCCAACACTGCATCCACACTGACAACTATTACATATAATTTATTTGCATATATAATTTAATTACATATAATCTATACAACAAAAGCTAGACCACAACATCAGGCATAGTCTGACTCCACGGGGGAACCTGTGGATACAGCTGTAAAAATGCAAATATGTATGTAAAATAGGTATGTAAAAATACGTATGCTAAACTTGACATTAATTTACACCTGCATGTTGTTTGCTGTGAAGTTCTATATAAAGTAGTGTTAAATGTTCGCGCCACCCAAAATGTTAAGGCAATTGCATTTGAAGGCACTTTGTATCTATATTTATGTACTGCTGCTTTCATTACGATCCAGTCGTGTACAAGCACTATATTGACCTTATCTGTTGCTCTACTTCACTGATTCAACCAGTACAGTCTGAAACAGAGGCAGTTCCAGAGAAAGGGTGACTAACTCACTTAGCTAACTGTCTACTTCTAATCTACGCAATCTATCCAGCCGTTTCTTGGCCTCTTCATTGACTGTGTGGAAGTCGACTTTATTGAATAAATAAAGCAAGCCAAGGAAATGAAATTAAAGCTCTGGGAAATGAATTGTTTTGTCAATCGCCAACTATGCAACAGCTCCTCCATATTTGTGTACATGCGTCGCCCTAGCCATCTTGTAACACGGGGCATTTGTTACTGTGAAGAGAGGTCAAAGAACATTGCAGCTGATTAATGAAACAACTGCTGTTTAAAAGGTACAGACATGAGCGAGCGTGCTGCGGCCAGGACAAACACACGGCCTCTATTACCTCTGTCAGCACAACGGCCCTTCTGTATGTGTGGGTGTTTGTGTGGTGGAACTTTTTGATTCAGGCTAATTAGTAACGCCTTGTGTTTTTCAGACTGTGTCTGTGTGTGCGTGTGAAATCTTCAGCGAAGCAAAATAAAGATTTCTGTAAGACACACAACACTTTTCTTGCACTAAGCGGGGTTTTTTTTCTCCCTCCTGTCCCCTGTGACAGTGGAATTTTTAGCATACATTTTTTGGTGACTATTCCCAGTGTTGCAAATACTCACACTCTGAAATGGATATTTTTTTGTACTTCTTTTAAGGAGCACACAATCCTTAAAGCTATACTTGTTATCGGTCATCAGGGTTAAATTAAAACAATGTATGTCTTATTTACAGTGCTTTTCATGGGTTATGCCATAAGTAATTATCTGTAGGGGAAAAATGGGAGGAGGGGGATCTAAACTCATTATTTAGCATTGGACCAAAAGGTCGCAGGTTAAAATCTCAGCACCCCCAAGTTGCTACTAGTGGGCCCTTGAGCAAGTCTTTTAACCCTCAGCTGATCAGGTGTAAGTCGCTCTGGATAAGGGCATCTGCCGAATGCTGTAAATGTAAATTATGGTGGAATTATTGGTAAATTATTTGCTGGAATCAAGTCAGCATAATATATTCATTCATTCATCTTCTTTATCCGCTTTATCCGATCTTCCCTCGGGTAACGGGGAGCCTGTGCCTATCTCAGGCGTTTATGGGTAATAATGCAGGATATGCCAACCCATGGAATGCCAACCCATCACAGGACACACACACACACACACACACACACACACACTAGGGACAATTTTCCATTTTTTCCAAGGTGCCAATCAACTTACCATGCATGTTTTTTTGGACCGGGAGGAAACCGGAGAACCCGGAGAAAAAAAAAAGAAAATACCCCCTGAGGCACGGGGAGAAAATGCAAAGTCCACAAACACATGGCCGAGACGGGAATTGAACCCGGACCCTGGCACGCATAAGTAATTATCTGTAGGGGAAAAATGGGAGGAGGGGGATCTAAACTCATTTTACATTGTGGCACCAAAATCGCAGGTTCCAGCACCCCCAAGTTGCTACTAGTGGGCCCTTGAGCAAGTCTCACCCCCCAAGTTGCTGATCTATAGGCCCTATATATATATATATATATATATATATATATATATATATATATATATATATATATATATATATATATATATATATATATATCTATATATATATAGATATATATAATATCCTTTATTGGTCACATATTCATTACAGCACAGTGAAAATCTTTCTTCACATATCCCAGAAATTCTTTTCATTCATTACAGCATATCTTTTTTCGCATATCCCAGCTTGATTGTTTGGTAGTTTGGGGTCAGAGCGCAGGGTCAGCCCATGATACGGCGCCCCTGGAGCACAGAGGGTTAAGGGTCTTGCTCAAGGACCCAAGGGCGGCAGCTTGGCCATACCGGGGCTCGAACCCGGATCTTCCGATCAGCAGCCCAGCGCATTAGACCACTGAGCTACACCCTCTCCATATATATATATATATATATATATATATATATATATATATATATATCTATATATATCTATATATATATATATATATATATATATATATATAAGTAAGCTGAGTTTCCTCTGGAATGTATTAAATGGACATTAGTTAAAATATGCTGAAATAATTAGAATAACATCTTATCTGCAGCATTCCATGGCTTTTGATAGTTTTAACTGAAAACCTTCCCATTTGTGGAAATACTGGATATCTCTGGCCTAGAAAATATGTGTATCAGGAAGCCACAGGGACTAGCTATGCTCAACCACCTACTTTTGTAGGCCCAATCCAACCACAACGTTATCCTCCACTAGGCCAGTTAAGGCAGCCTATTAACCCATCTGCATTTTCAGTCTCCAAATCAGTACAGTAAGATGGCATAACGAGATACTTCTTCTCTTGATGGAAAGACAGTCCTTGTCTACAAGCACCCTAATCTGAATGTCTTCAATTCGCAAATGACCACGAAGTAGCCCTGACCTACTGTCAAGAGGAACAAAAGCTGAAAATAGCAGGTTTTGTGAAGAGGTTGCAGATTCTTCTACTGAATCTTGAGACATCCCTTATCATTTATTCTTTCACAATAACAAGTTATGAATGATCACCTCCATCCTAGTCCTATCTGGGGTCCATCCCAGATAACGTGGCTTAGCACGTTCTCCTCACACCTCCAGGGTTGGGGTTCGAGTTCCCGCCTCCGCTATGTGTGTGTGTGGAGTTTGCATGTTCTCTCTCTCTGTGCCTCAGGGTTTTTTTTTTCCCAGTTCTCCGGTTTCCCTCTCGGTCCAAAACATGCATGGTAGGTTGACTGGAAATTTGTCCCTACTGTATGAATGTGTGTGTGTGTGTGTGTGTGTGTGTGTGTGTGTGTGTGTGTGTGTGTGTGTGTGTGTGTGTGTGTATGTGAGTGTGTGTGTGCCCTGTGATGGGTTGGCATTCCATACAGGGTGTATCCTGCCTTAATGCCCATAGATGCCTGAGATAGGCACAGGGAGTCTGAGCTAGCCAACCTGTAGCTCAGACTCCCAAGCTTGTACGATATACATCTAATAAGCATAAGCATACATCGATAAGCATCTAATCTTTAAATCTGTGTCTATTTGTCAGGAAAATGTCAAACACACACAAACATCAACACACATACCTTCTTCCTAAATAATTGCTTACAGACATGACCTGTGTCAATATACACAACTCATCAACATATCATAGCCATTATTCTCTAAACGGAGTCACCTGTCTTCAAGGACTATCTAAATCTTTATTATTGCACTAGCAGCAATAAACAAGAGCAGCATTATTTCTCCAGTGTCGCATGGGAACCTTTGTAGAACCTGTTGAATACAAACTGATTAACTAATAACATTCTCTCTTAGCCGGTATAGACGTCATGCAGAATTCAAGCGCCGCGCATAGACCTCTGGCAAGAGTTTCTGCTCTAAAGACATATATATATATAAGTATATATAAGTATAAGTATTATGTGAGAACTAAATAACACAATGCCATGCTGTTGAAGGAAAACAACAACAGTATGTTTATTACAGGGTTATATCACATTTCTTTTTTTAACAAAACAAAAACAAAAGTTTTCATTATGCATTACATTACGTTCATTTTACAAACATCTGTACTGTACCTTTTTACTTTTGGAAAAGGTTTTTTTTTACTCAATTAAACCTGAAGTAAAAGTAACATTTCACCTATTACATTATAAGGCGGTGAAAAAAAAAACTGTAGCCTTTCATTAGCCTCTGGCCAAACCTTTATAACCCTTTCCGTGATTGTTAAAAGAAGGTGAAAATGTAGTCATATCAATGAATAATTTGCAACATAATTTTTGAATCCTGTTATTATTAACTCTACATTATGCGAAGCATCTGACATTCAGACATCTTGCATTAAAAGAAAAAAAGCGTATTATTGTGACATGGTTAGAATTAGTGCCAAAGGTGCTGGGATAGGACTCAGAACCTTCTGGACAATATGAAATTAAGCACTGCATCTTATGGATGGCTTTAATCAAGCAAGATTTAATTATATCTTGTTAAAATGTACTAAAATCAAGCAAAAAGATCAGTCGGATAAGCACTTCTATCATAGCACATATCTATCATTAATTAATATCTAACCCTAATATCTAGTCGATAATTAATCCTGTAGCCAGACCAAAAAAGGCCCAGTTTCAAGGTTGTTTGTTTTTTAAAAACCTATTGTTACCTTCATAACAAGGGTCACCTTCCTTTTTGAACCTGAGAGCTACTTCCTGGATCCTCCTCTGAAATAACAAATTTGCCATTAGTTATATATTATTATTATTAATGATTATTAATCATTGATTATTATTATTAATTGATACTCATTTATCTAGTTTTCACTGATGAGTTTTTAGAACAGGCCTGAGAGCTAATCATGTGGTCCTTGGAAGTGTTGGGAAGGTTACTTTGTAAATGTAATAGGTTATAGATTACAAATGACCCTATTCAAAATGTAGTGTAACTTTTCACTTACTTTCTAAAAGTAAGGTATGTGCTTACTTTTGATTACTTTTTGATTACTAACTAACATGCTAAAGAAAATTAAATTCAAACAGTCGGAAAAATAAGTTATATTTTTCAAAGTTGAGCTGCCTCAGGGTCAAATTGTTGACAACGGGGTGCAGGAGGAAAGGTTTGGGCAGGGGTCTTTGGGATTTGTAATCTTTAACATTTCATAAGGAACTGTAGTTTCTTCTCAGTAACTCTAACGAATTACTGTTACTTTTATTTTGTAATTAAATTACGTGACGCCGTTACATGTAACTAGTTACTCCCCAGCACTGGTCCTTGCAAGCAATCTGGACCCCCGTGGGGAACCTCGTTGGTGACCCCTGCTCTAGTGGCACCTTGGTGGTGGGATTTGAACCTGTGGTCGTCCCATCCAGAGGCCGATGCTTTAACCACAGTGCTACCATACCACCTCAATTCTAGCATTATTTAAACACAAGTTGGTACTAAGAGTCTTGGCTAGTATTAGTCTTAGATCTTCCCTCAGGTCACGGGGAGCCTGTGCCTATCTCAAGCGTCTATGTGGCATTAAGACAGGATACACCCTGGATGGAATGCCAACACACATTCCCATTCATACTCTAGGGACAATTTTCCAAGGTGCCAATTAACATACCATGCATGTTTTTGGACCGGGGGGGAAACCGGAGAACCCGGAGAAAAACCCCCTGAGGCACGGGGAGAACATGCAAACTCCGCACACACATGGCCGAGACAATAATCGAACCCGGACCCTGGCGGTGTGAGGCGAACGTGCTAACCACTAAGACCACCGTGCCCCCTTTCATTGTATTCCTGCACTTTAAATATGTCACTTGTTTACAGTGAAATTTTGCTCAAAACGAGTGAACATTGACTTGCCTAGACTGAACAAGTACAATTTTCTTAGTTTAAGATGTGACTTTTTATCTTTCATGGCAAAAAATAACAAGACATTGTCTAGAAATAAGCTTTTTATTTCCTTTCTTAGATTTCAGTTCTTGCGGGGGAAACGGGGCAAATATTCTCGGGAACAAAAGGCGTAACGCTAAGAACACATTGTGTAACTCAGAACTATGTGATTATTTCGCATTGCCCTGTTGTCACAGTGTGCGCTTTTTGTTGTAGTGTGTCGATGTCATGAATTGTCTTAGCCTGTATTTATGGTAGTTACTAGTAACGATCAGAAATGTCTACAATAGCTGGGGTGGTCAATAACAATCATACCTACGTGTGTATTTCCAAGCACTTTCTAACAAAAAGTCCTCATAGCTCAACAAAATTCCATCTCCTTTTTTTCAGGTCAGATATAAATGGCGCGTAGGTTTAACAGCATATATAGAGTACTCCTAGCAGGAGAGTCTATCATATCCCATGAGCAGAAATGCAAAAGAATGTCATATCGTGCTCTCCTTAGTTCACTATAACACTGTCAGAATTGATTTGGTTTGCTCGGAATGACACCAGACAGGAGCGCCAAAACCAAAACAAACAAACAAACAAACAAAACATCATTCAAAACCTGCTCAAGCAATTTGCTTTCTAAAAAGGTGTTGCGATGTCTAAATTCCAGACGAAATAAAATACCGCCGCCGTTCGCGACATTTGATATTTATCTTGCTGATTCTTTTCCTTCGGCGCGATTATATTCATGGCTGTTTATTAACCTCTCGGTATGCCGCTCACGCAGCGCTAATTCCTTATTTTGCGCACACCGAGAATGGAGATTTATGCGCTATTGTCTTCGAGGAAACGTCGAATCGCAATAAATAGCCCGCCAAATGTCTCCTGTTGACAGCATTAGGGGCCGACTAGCTTTATTATGTTACATGTCATAATAGCAGGCTACATGGCTTGTGACCCACCCTTCCATTCCCAACAGTCATTAGAAACCAATCAGCTCCCAGAGTTTAGTTGAACTGCTCATTAAGAGCCAATCAGTCGAGTGTGTTTAGTCGTGCCGCCCACGGGCCGTGCTGAATGTGGAGTCTGATTAGTCATCGCCGCATCAGCCTTTACTCTGTTCAGTACGGTCAGTCAGCGGCCTCACCAAATTCTAAATGTGATATTACAAACCTGTATGTATAAATGCGTTTCTGTCAACATGTAAACGACGGATAAGTTTGCGGCTACCACAGTCGTGTTTTTTTTTTCACGCTATTCCAATTTCTGCTTCCCAAATAACATGCATCAAAATGATTAATTACCCAAATTATAGCAGAAAAGATTGGTATAGTGTTTCATTACTGTGTTTACATGAGTGAACTCCTTTTTGTTTCTAGCTCTGTATTGTGGTGCTGTTTTTCTTTTGTGTTGTGTGTATTATCACTCATCATTCATTCATCTTATACCGCTTTATCTGATCTTCCCTCGGGTCGAGGGGAGCCTGTGCCTATCTCAGGCGTCTTGGGGCATCAAGGCAGGACACACCCTGTATGGGTGCATGGCACACACACACACACAACACACACCCACACACAGGGACAATTTTCCACGGTGCCAATCAAGCTTCAACTGCTTTTGGACCAGAGGACCCGGAGAGAAAAAAAACCCTGAGGCATGGGGAGAAAATGCAAACTCCACACACACATGGGGAGGCGGGAATCAAACCCCCAACCCTGGGGGTGTGAGGTGAACCTGCTGACCACTAAGCCACCGTGCCCACCTGTATGTATTATACCAATTCCAATTTTTCTTACATATTATACTAATTATTTCTTGGAGATTTCTGGTTTTGGTTCATGCGCATGTCATATATGATCGTATATATGCAAGGCTTTAAAAACATGCATAGCCACGACTTTTTCATTTTTACCAAAAAAAAAAGCGTTCATTTTCTGTCAAAGAACGCTAACAAAGATGTAGTATTCAAAGCGGTTCTACCGAAAAAAGAGGTTCAAAATGACTAAACGTCTAAACGTTGTGTCTATTCGGATGGCTCTTTACCGACAAATAGTTTTCTGTTGCTGCTACAGAGCGTGCATTTTTTTTCTTTTAAATACTAATTTCTGTTCATCCTTTATGATAAATGACGTACAGTTTATGTTGCAAAGGGAAAGGGTTATGAGAGACATGCACTAGTATGAGTGGCATGCAGAGATTCACCTGTTGGATGTGTATGTTGTATTTTGGACATTGTGACCTGGTTCAAAAGGGGATTATTCTGGGATTATGTTCCTGACATACTTTTTTGACTCTGATTATATGACCCTCTTTGCCTTTCTGAGAGCAAAGCAGGTAACACATTTTATAAATTGTGAATCTGTTTTGCGGTTTATAGGTGGGTTCTACTGTGAGATACAGTAGTAGCTATGTAGTGGCAATAAAATGGCATATACAGTACACATGGGCTCAATATATTCTTTTTTTTTTGTTGTTGTTCTTGTGCTTTTTTCTTATTTACCCCCTCTTTTGAAACAGTTTGGGGGAAAGGGGGTTCATGGGGGCGGGGGGGTCTTGCCTGGCCCTCAGCACCCTCACAGTTACATATACACAAGTATATTTATCTTACTGAATAGTAGATCGCTCTCAAATAAAGTACAACACTGCTCTTTATTATGTAATTGCCGCTTAATGTGACTTAATTAGTTTTAATTATAGTTTATAATTAGTTTTTTTTTAAAAACATTAGTTTTTTATTCTGAAGATGTTGTGATATGTGTTATTAAGGTACAAACTAAAAGAATAAAAGATACTCTTCAACACAGTAAACGGTTTTCTGGGGTTTGATGATATTTTGGAGGTTTGGGAACTTTGGTCAAGGTAAAACAGCAAAATAGTCATTGGTCAGTAAATTAGTAAAAGGTAAAAATAGTGATACAAATCACAGATTTATAATAAAAATTATATTGTGTTTTTATTGTTTTCGTTTTTTTTTTTTGTTGTTTTTTTTTTGTAAGATTCACCATTATTTGTTTATTTTGAAATTTGATGCAGCCCACCGTGGGCCTGATAAGAAACTCGTAAATAACACCAGGAGCGACGGTGCAAGAAATGATCTACAGTATTTTCACGAACAATAGTTT
The DNA here is from genome assembly GCA_030449085.1 of Kryptopterus vitreolus. NCBI lineage: Eukaryota > Metazoa > Chordata > Actinopteri > Siluriformes > Siluridae > Kryptopterus > Kryptopterus vitreolus. The sequence continues at coordinate 4,428,579 of JACRUU010000014.1, forward strand.
GTTGTTAACACCAATAAAAGATTCTTTTTTTTTTGCCAATTTTGGTGCTTGGCCCATTTTATTTGCCCAGGAGAGTACTTATAGAAAAGATGTCTTTTCAGCACACACACACACACACACACACACACACACACACACACTAACATACACCTACTTGAACACTGAAAAACCCCGAAGAAGCTGGGAGACCTTGCATTGTTCATCAGTATTCCTGTGGCTGCTATGCACACACACACACACACACACACACACACACACACACACACACACACCACACACACAGAGCCCAGCTGCGGGACCTCACACTGTTCATTTGTATTCTTGTGACTGGTTGTGCTGCGCTCAGTGTGAGACCGCCCCTCCGTTCCCTCTGCACCAGCAGCCCACACCTTTCTAACAAGAACACTCACCACATACAAGGTGGCAGGCCTCTTCTTCCAACCTGTACAGATGAAATCACCCCAGACAATTCGCAGGCCTCTCATTTGCCCTGTCTCCATGCCAGATACGGACCGCCGAAGCAGCCGCTCCTTCTACCGAGTAATTGTTCCGGGAGTATAATTGTACTTTAACAAAAGACAGCAGAATGATGAGCTGTTAACATAATGAGCGGCTCTGACACCACCTTCCGAGATCGCTTTTTTTTTGGTCCCCCCCCCCCACACTTTGTTCATTTCATGTTCTTTAATACATGTGCTTAATGGTTGTTGTCGAAAAATACACTTTTATTTGACTTATTTCTCTGACCATTTTTTTTTGTCAAATTCAATGCCCACAAAAATGGAAAGGCATGTGAAAATGCATATCTAAGCAAAACTAATATCAAAGCAGTAACTAATATCCATGCAGTAATCTCACTGATGATAAAGGGAAGATTTATACGTCAAGTATAATAGAGCCCGAAAAATTAAACGACCATTCCATGTAGAGACATTCCTTGACGCACATGTTTTTGTTCCGCTCCCGCAAAATATATCTACAGTGGTACCCCGTGTACGTCGTTAATTCGTTCCTCAGAAAGCGACTTTGACTGAATCCGACCTTAACCAAACTGAATTATCCCATCGGTCTCAGGTCATAATCGGGGAAGTAATTAACGCGTTCCCTAGATGGCGCTCCAGGTGAACACGTCAGAAACTGAAGGAAACGACGTTAACCGATGCCACATTCCTGGCGAAAAATCCCATGTTAGCTGAAGGTGACGTACACTGAGAGCAACGCACACCGAGGTACCACTATATTGTTCAATATAGTTGCACTATATTGCCCGTTCATGCATAAATATGTTATTTTATTCGGCAGGCAATATTTATATCGCTCCCAACCTTGTGAATGTTTATTATTTACTTTCATTTTAGATGACATTGTTGCTTTTTGCAGTAGATTCATAACAGTTTATTGTTTTGTAGTGTTTTAGTATTATATATGAATATACTCCCACCTGCCCCCGCGATCAACCATCAAATCTTGTCCCACGCCGCAGTCATTTGCGTTGGGTCCCATTTTGGTGGGTCCAGGTCTCTAGTTCATATTCATAAACATATAACTATTCTATAAACGTTCATAAAGACTATACAAAGAATACATACCAGTACATACCAGTAATGTGCAAGGGAACATTGATACCTGCATTTTAGGGATTTTAGCTCTGTGGTTTAAAGCGCTGGGCTACTGATTAGAAGGTCGGGGGTTCGAGTCCTGGTATTGCCAAGCTGCCACGCTTGGGTCCTTGAGCAAGGCCCTTAACTCTCCGTGTTCCAGGGGCAACAATTTAGCTGTTCTGTAATGTATATGTGACAAATAATGGCTACTCTATTCTACCATCGTGCACACTGTTTTTTTTTTGTTTGTTTTTTTTCAACTTGGCAAACTAATATATTGTGAAGCATCTGCAGGAGAGAATACCAGCACCGAGCTTTTGCCTGCAAGGCTTAACGCGGTTGATGACACTTGTGCAGAGCGTTTGGAACACTCCTCCATGCAGAACATTTCGCTCTCTCTTTTAGGTTCTTAGCATTTGGGCGCCCTCTCCAATTGCAACCCACATGTTTTCAGCACAGTTTAATAAGCAGGAGGTTGAAAAGAGTCGTGCTGATTTCTATGTGCCTTCAACAGTGTTGGGAAGGTTACTTTAAAAATGTAATGGGTTACAGATTACAAATGACCCTATTCAAAATGTAACAAGTAGTGTAACTTTTCAATTACTTTATAAAAGTAAACTAACTGATTACATTTGATTACATTTTTGATTACATTAATTCGTCCACTAGGTGGCACTCGGAAAAAGTGGGCTATATTTTCTCAACTGAGCTGCTTGAGAATCAGATTGTTGAGGGAGGGGGGTGTTTGGCGGTGGTTGTTGAAATTTGTAATCTTCAAAAATTTTCTAAAATAATTTTAATTACATGTTTTTCAGCTGTAACTGTAACGGATTACTGTTATTTTGTAACGATCTTTACATGTAACTAGTTGCTCCCCAACACTGGCCTACAACGACATTGGGTTGACGTTTCAAAGCCTTATCTTTTTGGCAACATTAATCTTTTGCCAACTCAAAACCACCTAGAAGAGCTAAAACACACTCTTACTTTAAGGCATTTACTTGATCATTAATCTCAAAAGAAGCTGCCACTAAATTGCCTCGAAGCACCAGTGATCCACATCCATATTTAACAGAGGTTGTGCAAGAATTTCCTTGTTTTTGGGGCCACTGAGGATCACCACCAGAACCCCATAAAGACCAACAAAAAGAGAACCACAAGAACCTGGGATCTTTGGGGTACTTCCTTATTATCCTCCACAATGTGCAGGTGGGAGAGCACAGCCTGAGTTCAGACTCATGCAGCCCAGTCCGACTTTCCATTCTTCCAAACAAACGAATAGAGATAAGACACAAAGACATATGCAAAGACATTCTGCTCATTTTTTAACTGCTGTTGTTTTTTCTTGCTTATCAGATTATTTAAAAACCCATCTCTCTCTCTTTTGCATTTAAAGATATTTAAGCTCCACAAGGTAGTGCAGTTACTTTTAGGGCATTATTATTCATCACAAACCAGCTTTGTAATAACTTTCCTATTGTCAGTATTCAGAAATCAGTACTTTAGAAGATTACAGCTTTAAGTCTTTTTTGGGGGGGTCTGATGTGGCGAGCTCAGAACATTTCCTGCGATTTATCTCTACAGGTCCTCTCATAGTCTGTCAGCTTGACTCAGGACCATTACTAGACAGCCATTTTCTGTTCTCTCAAGAGATGTTTGAATGGGGTCACGTCTGGATTCTGGCTTGAGAAAAGACTTTACAAACTACTGTACTGTATTGACGGAGTGCTGATGGATCATTAACCTCTAAACCAAAAAAAAAAAGTTGAAGTAGAATCAGATATCTGAGTTTTTATTAAAGGTACTTGCTGCATTCAGGTGTCTGTCTACCCTGAAACGTACCCCGGTGCCTTTTGCACCCTGGGGAGGGGTGTAGCTCAGAGGTTTAAGGCGATCTGAAGGCCGGGGGTTCAAGCCTCAGTATCACCAAGTTGCCACTCTTGGGTCCTTTAACCTTCTGTGGTCCAGGGGCGTTGTATCATGGCTGACCCAGCACTCTGACCCCGGCTTCCAAACAAGCTGGAATATGCGAAGAAGGAATTTCACTCTGCTGTAATGTATATGTGACTCTGCTATATCAGGACGCTGCCACACACTTCATAAAACTTGCGTATTTGAGGAGGACTGCCTGTTTGTTTGTTTTTTACACACATGATGAAATTCCAAATTTTGTCCTGCATTGAGGTAAGGTTTCTGGCCTGCCACTCTGCCATAAAACCCAAAATGGTGGAGTGTTGCAATGATAATTGGCCTCACGCAAGTTTATCCCATCTCCACACATGATCTCTAGTGCTCTAAAAAAAACTAAAAAAAAAAAACACAACCTTTCTCACCTCTCTTACTAAAACACGTCTCCTCTGAGTGCTCGGTTTTGTGACCAGCTCTAAGAAAAGTCATTGGGTCATAGTTTACTTACAATACTATTGTAATTCCAAAAATTCTTCCAATCTGTTCGTGGAAAGCTCTAATGCGGCAGACTTTACCGCAGCCTTACCCAGATCCGCGCCTCGACACTATCCTGTCTTTAAAATCTCTTTAACTACATGACCTGGTTTGTGCTTAGATATGCATTTTCATGTCGTGGGCAATCCATTGAATTTGACACGAAAGAAAAAAAAAGTGTCAGAAATAGTCCGAGAAATGAAAAGTACCTCTGCTAAGCGTCAGAAAATGCTATGAATACTTTTTAGTGCCATATTTTGACATCTGATTTTACTTTGCCATTTTGTGCATGTAAAGTATATTAATGTGAATGTTTTTTTAAGCACATTCAACATAGAACATACATTTTAAAATGCTTTACATTCAAAAAAAAAAACATTGTAAATGCCAGTGTAATGCCAGTAACACCAGTTAACCTTTAAAATCTATGCCAAACACTATCATTCTCCAAAGAAAGAAATGATAGGATCAGGTTTATTTTCATAGTTTACTAATGAATCAGTTCATTCATTCATTCATTCATCTTCTACCGCTATATCTGATCTTCATTTATTCATCTTCTACCGCTATGGGCATTAAGGCAGGATACACCCTGGATGGAATGCCAACCCATCGCAGGGCACACACACATACTCACATTCACACACATTCATACACTAGGGACAATTTTCCAAGGTGCCATTCAACCTACCGTGCATGTTTTTGGACTGGGGGGGAAACCAGGAGAACCCGGAGAAAAACACCCTGAGGCACGGGAAGAACATGCAAACTCCACACACACGGCCACGACGGGAATCGAACCCCGACCCTGACGGTGTGAGGCGAACATGCTAACCCCTAAGCCACCGTGCCCCTTATTGAATCAGTTTTGCTGTACAATTTACAATGATTACATTTACAACTGTACAATATCTTATCCTTAAGATCATTTCTTATCTTATTATAACAATTTCTTTCACAAAAGCAAATGTGTATATAATGTACATATCTATATGTGCCCTACCTAAAATAAACAATAAAAAACAACCTGCATAAGTAGCCTTTAATAGGATTTTTTTGGGAATAAGTTACATGTGTTACACACAGAGAGGGTGTAGTCTATTAGTCTATCATATAAGAAAGCAGAGGTTAATTAGCAGTTAGACCAGAATGTGGGCAGAGGAGAGAAGGGGGAGAAAAGGACGGTGTCTTCATTAAACATGGTGAGATATGAATTACAACTCCAGCAGGCTCAGAAAATGGTATGGCTAAAATGATTATTTAATACGGCAAAGATTACGATACTAAGTAAACATTATTATCATTGTACTAAAAAGATAATACGCAGAATCCCGTCGCTTCACTGCATGCACTGCCATGCCTTCTCCGAGTTATACTTATGTGGGAATATATAAGATTTGAAGCCTAATCGTTTATGTACTGTAGGAATGTCATTTTCTACCTTGTTTTATTTTTCTTTTATATTGTAAACTTATACATACATATATACATGCTTATATTATACTGTTGAATTAACAGCTCTTTAAATTATTATTATACTTTTTTTTCTTACTTTGCTATAATTTTACAATACTTTTTTTGTACTATATTTTTGTTATGTTATGCATCTTTAGGAAACAAATGAAGTTACAGCATAAATGACATGACGATGTAAAAATAGGGCGCTGGTTAGAGGTTTGCGAGTTCTTTGTATAAGGCAAGGGGCCTTATATTAAATCATAAATGCTCCTCATTTAATCAAAGATCTAAGCTTTGGTATAAAGCTTTTGGTATCCCTGTGGTAATGAAGGGGGTCTGAGGGAGGGAGTTATCTGGGCCAGGACAGGATCCCCTCCATGCTTTGTTTTCACTTATCACTTAAGTGCTTTGTTCTACTTGGGAGACAACCAATGATATATAAAAACTATAGTACAAGGAACTTGATGCAGTACGCTCCGTCGTGTGGAGGTGGAGGTAGGGGTAGAGGAGGTGGTAGCCCAGTGGTTAAGGTGTTGGGCTATGGACTGGAAGATCACCGGTTCAAACCCTACCACCACCAACCGGCCACTAGTGGGTCCTTGAGCACGGCCCTTAACCCTCAATTGCTCAGTTCTAAATCGCGTTGTATATGGGCGTCTGCCGTAAATGTAAATGTGTGGGCTCTCCTGCAATAAAGACTACTGTTGAAAAGATATCCAGGTCTTCCCTGGATTAAAAAAGTGTCCGACAGTCCCCCGGCAAAAAAGCACATAATATGCAAGTAAACTGTGTTCAAAATGTGCATGTAAATGTTTTAAATGTTAAAAGGAACTATTATTAGTTAACAGTTATATAATACATCATTATTTTTTCCCTAGAAACACCATTTGTAGGTTTTGCTAGTCTTGGGCATGACTCATATTTTGTTAATGAATTAAATTAAGCCAAAGTAAAAAAAAAAATAATAAATAATAGCAATTTGAAGAGCTGTTAATAACTTAATTAAACATAGTCAATTAACATTAGCGAAGGAGCCAAACTTGCCTTGCCGTGCATTTTAAAATTAGACAGACGTCTTGTGTAATTAAACATACAAAACCAATTAATTAAGTGTTCCATTTCCATTTTCAAACATATTTTTAAGACCCCCCCAAATAATAATAATAATAATAATAATAATAATAATAATTAAGTATAATACCTAAGTCTGTTCTTATTAACATTTGTCTAAAGTGATGTGTTTTTAGAAAGCCGTTTCAAGAACGCAGAAATTTACATCTGGCATTTTGAATGGCTCTCCAGTGACCACTTTGTGATTGGATTTTATACATCATATGCACTGGAGGAAGACTGACATTTATTACACCCGTCTTCCACTGCATGTGTTTCCAGGCACAAATGTCCTGCATATAATAACGGCAGGGAGTCAAACAAAATGAGCAGCTTGAGAACTATCACATTGGTCTTGCCGTGTTAAATTCAACTATGTAGTAAAGTATTTAGAATAGGTGTATAATAGATTGATGAGAGACAACATTGTTTCAGTCTAGCTTTTAGTCTTGTTTTTGTTTAGCTATGTTCATGATGATATCACTAACTAGAGTTGACAGATTTCAGCGAAAAATTTCCAGCCCATCGACACATCAAGAGACATTCTTTTTCTTTGAGCAGGAACCAAGTATTTCGATGGATTTCTAACACTCAAACATTGTTAGATCTAGAATTCCCCGTTCTCTCTCTCTAGCTTGTAATACATCTTTCAAACAGATGTCACTATATTCATCCTAGACACACTGTTTGCCCTTTTCCTGCTCCATTTTTGTAAAACGTATTACGTTTAATTCAGATTATTAAATTAAATTTAAAACAAAACAGGATATCGGCCTATTTCTAAACTTCTTATTCCTTTTCCCAACGAGGCTATCATTTGCTCCTCCTCCATCAGACAATGTCCAGAATATGAGCGCAAGTCAAATATAACCTTTTCATTCTGATGTATATTTGTAGTTGTTGGAGTTAAATTTTGACCTTTTGGGGCAAAATATTAATCTTACGACACACTCAAGGTCGCACGTCAATAAACTACATCTCCCCCACATCGCAACTGTATTACACACGAAGTGACGGCATCCCGCCACTAGAGTGTAGTGTATCCTACATCAGCGTTTACTTTTTACGGTAATTTCTACAAATGATCCTAAAATGTCCAGGAAGCGGAAAATTGAAAAGCGAATACATGTTTGTGCTTGTAAGAGAAAAAGCGCTTTGTCTTTTGTGTTATGAGGCGGCGTCGCTCATCAAAGACTATATAGTGTGTTATAGTTACACCGGTTACATAATGCTGAGTTTCACACCTGTTGCAGGTTCAAACATTAGTGATTGAAAATACGTATATAATTTAAAAATGACTTTACATTTTTACATGTATAATAATGATAATAAACATTTGGAGGCTCTGCAAATCCTTTGAGTAGATTTGGATCTACTAAGAAACATATAAGTCACTGAGAGATAAGGAAACAAAGTAAGGTAAAAGAAATATCAGTGTTTCTGTGCTGGCAATACCTGTATCCATTAGCCTGAAGTGGGAGGATTTTAACATTCAGTGTAAAGTCCAGTCCGTCTTACAATCATTATGAATTTTCCAGCTCGGGACCCAGTTAATTTATCTGATCTGGTTTTTATTGTCTAGGGTACGTAGAGGTTAGTGTTGGGGAGTAGTTAGTTACATGTAACGTAATTCATTCATTCATCTTCTACCGCTTTATCCGATCTTCCATCGGGTCACGGGGAGCCTGTGCCTATCTCAGGCATCTATGGGCATTAAGGCAGGATACACCCTGGATGGAATGCCAACCCATCGCAGGGCACACACACACATTCACACACACATTCATACACTAGGGACAATTTTCCAAGGTGCCAATCAACCTACCGTGCATGTTTTTGGACCGGGGGAGGAAACCGGAGAACCCGGAGAAAAACCCCCTGAGGCACGGGGAGAACATGCAAACTCCACACACACATGACCGAGACGGGAATCGAACCCGGATCCTGGCGGTGTGAGGTGAACATGCTAACCACTACGCCACCGTGCCCACCGTGTAATGTAATTTAATTACAAAATAAATTGAACAGTAATTCGTTACAGTTTTGTAATGTTAAAGATTACAAATCGGATTTCATGTAAAATCAGTGCTTTAGCATGATTTTCAACTGGAACTGATTTGAATGATGAAAACCTGCTACACTTTCATTTCGAAAAAGTTTCCGAAGAATTTTTTTTTTCCAAGGGTTTGAAACATTTTTTTCTTAGAATGTTATCTTAAAGTGCCACCTAGTGGACAAATGAAAGTAATCAACAAGTTCCTGTACTTTTATTGTACAAGTAATTGAAAAGTTTCACTACTTATTACATTTTGAATAGGGACATTTCTAATCTCTAATCTATTACATTTCCAAAATACAGACAGAAATTCACAATAGTGGCTTCAAGCTCCAAATATTTTGAGATCGTATGAGTCCCAAAGCACCTCCAAAGGCCTTTCAATGGGTAATGCATGCTTCTTAGTGCTGTCCCATTATAGACATTATTCAATCAAGCAGATTCACCCCTGGTTATAACAATAAATGTGCCGATTATTGGATTAATTTCAATATTAAGGTTTTATATATATATTTTTTTTATTTCTTTCTTTATTTTTGCAAATATAAATTCTTTTAGTGGTTACCTCCAGGGCTGGGTGTTCGATTCCCGCCTCCGCCATGTGTGTGTGTGGAGTTTGCATGTTCCCCCTGTGCCTAGAGGATTTTTCTCCGGGTTCTCCGGTTTCACACTAAATTGTCCCTAGTGTGTGAATGTGAGTGTATATGTGTGTGTGTGTCTGCGCGCCTTGCGATGGGTTGGTATTCCATACAGGGTGTATCCTGCCTTGATTCCCGAAGACGCCTGAGATATGAATTCTTTTAATCGTTCTAACAGCAAAAATCATCAGAGACTAATGCAAGCTATTCACATATTACTAATAATGAAACAAATAGGTGTTATTTAGTGTATGTGAAAAAAATTTAAATGGAAACGTGAATGCTTTTGCTTCGGGTTAATTGATTGTTGTAGCTAATGCCACCATTGATTTTCTGCAATTAGATCAGGGTTATTATTATTATTTTTTAATATTAATAAATTAATCAGTGTAGAAATCTCCTCCCGTGGTTCAATATTCATTATCTGGATTTTGCCAATAGACAAGGCTATATGTTACCCAATAGACCGGCAAAAAAGAAATCATTGAACCCATCTGAGTGGAACATGTACTATGTTTATGTCATACTTATAGGAAGAGTTTGTTTACACGTCTCGTAATTTTATAGGTCACGGAATTGGGAAAACATTTTAAGAGTGACAAGCCATGTGTGTGTGTGTGTGTGTGTGTGTGTTTGTGTGTGTCTAATTATTATGAAATAAAGCATGTGTGTATCACTGAATAGACAAGGTGTGCCTGGGGTGGTGGAACAGGTTTTGGGCTCCAGGCTCTCTCACGGCTGTATAATGTAAAATCCACAAAAACGCAGTGCTCTATCTTGAAGCAAAACATTTCACCCACATGTGCTTAAATGGTACAAATGTGGCTTAAAGAGCTCTTCGACAACCTTCCAGTGTTTAAAGCTCGCAGGCCAGGATGAGCACTAATGAATCTATCCAAAGTACGTTGGAGGGAACCCGGAAATGATGTATGAAAGCTGTGTACATAGAGCAAATAAAAACGTTTTACTACGTGTATCATAACGGTCTCTCGTATACCGCCCCGAACACCGTGTGAACAAGCAGTCGTGCATGCACACACCTGTTTTAACGACGAGGACACTTACATAACCCTCTTATTACAATACCATATTGCGTTTAGACGTCGTCGTGCTGCTCCTAAAGAACAGTCCTATCATTTCCTCTGACCACCTTATGTTTTGACCAATCAGTTTTGTTTGGGAAGGAAAAAATTAAAAATAATTGTTTCCTTTAACTAAAAATGTAGTGTACCATTTTCAAGGGTATTACCATCCACAGAGCAATACCTGACCACATATTTCAGAAAATGTTAGTAGATATATCTCTCTATTCATTGAGATCGATTCAATAAAAGGTGCAGAGATAGGATTAGTGGTTTAGCATCAGCTCAAGATTTGTTGACGTTTGCTTGTTATTAAGGATGGATGAATACATTAGAAGTCCTTGGAGACATGGACTTGAACTTTAAGATGATGTATACTAACTGATTTGTGTATGGGGACGTGGGACGGGTGTGTGTGTGTGTGGGGGGGTCTCCATCGCTACCTGATTCCTCATTGTGACGCCTTTCAGCGCCGTCGCCGTTTAATGACGGGGGGTAATGTGCCGTGATCGAGGCTATTAAACATCACGGCAGGTAATTATAACACACAAACATAATCACATTAGCGTGGCGGCCAATCCGTCTTCCAGCATGCGCGCTCCCGTTGGCGCCCGAAGGCGCGCACCAGGGTTATTGACTTAACTTTCCAAACTCTGACGATCTCGTTCCGCCGATACAGAAGGAAGACTCTGGGGAAGGGACGATGAAAAGCGCAAGGGGTTTGTGTTTTCTAAGAAACGCACGGCGCGGCCATCGAGCGCACGGAATCTCTGCAATCCGCTGCAGCGCGGACGTTTACGCATGCACCTCATCCACCCGTGTAGAAAGATATACACTCACCTATTACAGCCAGCTGGAGCAAATAGAGTCGGATCGGGTCCATTCTCCCCACAGCCATGAGTCCGAGAGAGGAGAGAGTTTTAGACTTGAAGGGATCGCGCGTCACCGCCGTGGATCAAACTTGTAGACAGTGCAGCGGCTTTCAGCGCCGGTTTAACAGTCCGGAACGCGCAGCGACCCAAAGAGCGCGCCAGA
>JACRUU010000014.1:4442500-4500000 GCA_030449085.1 Kryptopterus vitreolus
ACAGTGAGAGCAAATAAACGAGTAGCTGATGTACGCCGGCGTAAACGCAAGTGCCGTGTTGGGAATTGGAAAAAAAGCTTATCTACATTTATTGCAGTTAGTAAAGTGTAGGGCACTCAGCCCTCTACTGCACACATTTCCTGGCCGATTATACAAATATATATTAATTTTGGGATATTTTATAGATTAAATGATTAAAGGGTTGATTTTTTCCCCAACCATCCCACCAAAAAATAATGTTTGTTGACTAGCGGCAACAATGGTACAGAATCACAGAGAAACTTGTGACATCACACATCCAAAAACAAAGATCAAAGCTTTACAAAATGGGAATCATAAGTTAGCACAAAGGGGCACGGTGGCTTAGTGGTTAGCACGTTCACCTCACACCGCCAGGGTCCGGGTTCGATTCCCATGTGTGTGTGGAGTTTGCATGTTCTCCCCGTGCGTCAGGTTTTTCTCTGGGTTCTCCGGTTTCCCCCCGGTCCAAAAACATGCACGGTAGGTTGATTGGCACCTTGGAAAACTGTGCGTGTGTGATTGTGAATGTCAGTGTGTGTGTGCCCTGCGATGGGTTGGAATTCCATCCAGGGTGTATCCTGCCTTAATGCCCATAGACGCCTGAGATAGGCACAGGCTCCCGGTGACCCGAGGGAAGATCGGCTATAGTGGTAGAAGATGAATGAATGAATGAAAGTTAGCACAATTTAATTGCAAATTCAACAAGTTTACCAAACAAGTAAATAAATAAACAACTAAAGACAGCGTCACAATGAGGAATCAGTTAGTATACAACATCTTAAAGTTTAGGTCCATGTCTCCAAGGAAGTCTTATGTATTCATCCGTCATTACTAACAAGCAAACGTCATTTGGCCTCAAATCTTAACGCAGAAGTAAACAAGTAAACAATCTTACCCTGTCTTCACACCGTGTACTCCTGTGACCAAATGATGCTCGAATGATGCTGGATAGTGACTCCAAGACCTTATTGGATATTCCTTTGATACTTTTGGACTATTTTAGTTGGAAATGTAAGGAGACATCCACTAGATTTAGGGATTATGAAATGTTTTCATTGCCTGAGGGCAGTAGAAGGTTAGGTAGTGATGATTGACACTATGATGATGTGATCATGTGATGGCTGATTTCTATCGGTTCTGTATGACGTAGTTGTGTTTCTATGGGTGGACAGGATCCTGTAACTTTAGGAAGAAGGCAGAAGGGTGAAATGGTTGGAGATATTACTGTCTGGCTGGGTGAGTGTTTGGGTCTGTTTTGATGCACTGGAGAGCTTTCCTGTCCTCTGTGGTAAGTGCATCACTGTGCAGTAGGTAATTATGGACTCCGGTGCACTGGTAGAAGTATAGAAGTAGCTATTGGGAGAACTGTGCTTTACTTAGACTTCTTAGGAACTGTTGACTGCATCAACATTTTCCCACTTCGTGATGCTCATGGGGTGAGGAGAACTTTGTTTTTTTTTGTCGTCCAAAAATCCTGGATTGGGGTTCTTTTGTTTTCTTGGTTGTTATTATGACTTGATTTGACAGTTTTATTCCTGTATATCGACTCTAGAGATCATTGCTATGATGGCTATGTCGTCTGCACGTATATTATGTTGTTTGCTTAGGAAAAAGGGAAACAAGGCTATTGAGTCCGAGGACGAAAGTATTCCTAACTTTGTGTGAGTTGCTTCATGTATTCATAACTCGAAGTTAGTGGTGTAAGAATTAGCAGGGATTTTGTAATTCCCAAACCGCTCACTTAAGCAGCACACATATTTTTTTTGGTTCGAGCTCTTTGGCACGGAGCTGGCTAGTGAGCAAGAAGCTCTGTGATTAGGACTGTGTAGAAAACAATAGGAGCGAGCTTTCCCGTGGGCCTATATCACTTTTTCGTCAACACTGAATTTGGCCTTGAATTTCACTTCCGTCATTTCCAGAGTCTCATTTGTAGAGTCTCTTGTGGTGGTAGATGAACCACCGACCAAAAGACCATCATCCTCAGACTCGATAGCCTTGTTTCCCTTTTCGCAAGCAAACATCACAATGAAGTGTGCAGATGACGTGTTTTATTTATTTCTAATTGGTATACAAAGGTTAGCGGGGGAGGGCTGATTGTTTCCAGGTTAGATTTTTTGATTATGTATACCGTAGTCTTCAACACTGTGTCGCAATGCATTGGAGCTAGCACTGACTAGAACATACATTGGAGCTAGCGCTGACTAGCACATGCCTTGGAGTTAGCGCTGACTAGAACATACATTGTAGTTAGCGCTGACTAGAACATACATTGGAGCTAGCGCTGACTAGGCACATGCTTGGAGCTAGCGCTGACCTAGGCAACATGTACATTGGAGCTAGCGCTGACTAGAACGTACATTGGCGCTAACACTGACTAGAACATACATTGGCGCTAACACTGACTAGCACATGCATTGGAGCTAGCGCTGACTAGAACATACATTGGAGCTAGTGCTGACTAGCACATGCCTTGGAGCTAGCGCTGACTAGAACATACATTGTAGTTAGCGCTGACTAGAACATACATTGGAGTTAGCGCTGACTTGAACATATATTGGAGCTAGCGCTGACTAGCACATGTATTGGAGCTAGCGGTGACTAGAACATAGATTAGAGCTAGTGCTGCCTGGCACATGTATTGGAGCTAGCGCTGACTAGAACATACATTGGAGCTAGCGCTGACTAGAACAAACATTGGAGCTAGCACTGTCTAGCAGATGCATTGGAGCTAGCGCTGACTAGCACATGCATTGGAGCTAGCGGTGATAAGCACATGCTTTGGAGCTAGCGCTGGCTTTTTATATATGAAAAAGAGCTGAAGGGATGCAGTAGCGTGAGATGTCGCATTTCGTTCCCTGGAGATGTTTCTCTTCAGGAACTCGAGCAGGCACCGAAGAAGAGTGGTGTGAGCTTTTGAGCCTCGGCCCAAAACCATTACTTTATGCTTGCTTGATGACGATCCCCAGATCCATCATCTGCTGGTGTTTTGCGGTGAGCTTTAGCCTCGAGCGGTGCCCAGGGGGCCGCCTGTAGGTGGTGCAGGAGGTAACATTGTAAAGCTGCCAATTGCTTCTTGGCCTCCTGGAAGCAATCAACCACAGCATTTACTGAATCGCCAAAGATACCGGTTGCCACCAGTGGAGGCTGCCAGGGATTTTTTTTTTGTTAGTGTAAACGATTCACAGGTCCGAGCTGGAAGAAAGAGAGACAGACAACAGATGACCAAGCAGACAGCCATTTTTATATCTTCCACGTGTGTCCCGCCACATACTCACGCAGGGACTCACCCACAGTATTACAGCTCGGGAGCCCTTCTCTGACGTCCGTCGACTCTTGCTAGCGGACCGACACGCAGTCTTCTTCCGTGTCCGCCTGTCTCTTGCCAGCAGATCAGCCCGATACTGTCGCATCCGCTCGGGTCTTTACAGGCCAGCAGGCCGCTTCCCCTGAATCTGCCGAGTTCACCTTTCGGCCAGGACGTCCGCATTCCGGCCCCTGCCGTGCTTGTCAGCTTGTGTCGATCTTGTTGCTTTTGAAGCTTCTGTCTTTCGCCTCTTTATTGTCATCGCCTCTTTATTGTCACTCTGCCATCCACTCCTGACGTTCTGGCACAGTTAGAAATATGAACTTATTACCATTTTAAATGAGAACTCTATAACAATAGAACACGGAGTGGGATACGTGACCATTAAGTGATCAGTCTGTTCTTAAGCTTGATTGGTTGGAAGCATGAACATATTAGACAGTTTCTTGGACTAAGTGACTTTGACAAGGGATAATTTATGGCTAGATGGTTGGTTCAGAACATCTTGGAAATGACAGTGGGGTGTTCTCATTAGGCAGTTAGACGAATGGGCGTGTCTACCGTCAGGGGTCATGTGTAGTCCAAGTGCAGAACAGCACATCGAGGACCTACACAATATTAGGCAAGTGGTTTTAATGTTATGGCTGTATAAATTCAACAGTTTTGTCAACAGTCAGTGGCATTGCTAAATATACACAATTGAATGAAAGTGTCTCTAGTGCAGCTGATATGCTTTCTCAACACTATGTCAGATGAACACATCACATCAGATGAAAGGACCAGCGTAAGGGAATATAATCTTTCCACATCATTGGCACTACCATGTTTACTTGAGACTAATTAACCGATCTAAAATTTGACCATTATGGAAGTATATAAGGTAAGAAACATGTAGGCTGCAATAATTTTTAATATAGCCTGGGAGACGAACGTACATAATATTCTTTAAAACTAGTATACTGGACAGCATCCCCACAGTTAACGTTAGCTTGTTACTTTCAGCCCATGCAAAGTTCCAGGTGCCATTATTTGTCTTCTTATGAATGACTTGTTTGTCATTGAGGGCAAAGTGGGCCCTGATTGCATATGTCAGATTTACTGACTCGGAGGCACAGAAAAGCTGTCGCTGTCAAAATGTAATAAATCAGTTGAATCAGTACATTGGTGACGATATAGATCATATAGGCCAATTGTTAGAAGGTTTGTGAATGTTTGTAAATGATGTGGTAGCTGTATTTTGTACTTGTAATTTTGATAATATATTTGGTATTTTATTTTACAATACATTTTAATAATTAAATTTTTTTTTGCCCAACCATAAGCTTGGGTTTCTGTGGATAGAAATAAATGAAGCGCATATGGGTAATAAAAGGTACATAGGCTTAATATTAGGGACATTCTTATCAATTGGATGTTCTTATCAATTGGATGTTCTAGGAATTGGACATTCTTAAATCTTGGATGACTAGAAAGGACAAGCTACAGCTAACAGGTTGTACAGAACTTTATATTCTGGGAGAATGTTTTTTTCCCTAGTTACACACTTGAAATATTATCAGCTATAGTCTTCCTGGAAGCAGGAAACGATGTGAAATGGAATAGCGAGATGAGCATCGCCCCAATGGTTTCCTCAAGAGCTCCGATTTTTAAGTGTTTTGAGATTTTCTAGGTTTCAGTGGTCGTTGTACTACAAATAGATGTCCAGCTCATAGAAGTGTCTCCATTCTTTCTATTTTGTCAGCCAGAAGTACTTGGCTGTAGTTATTTGGCCCTGAGAGAGCTCACCAGAAAAGAAGGTCACCGGATACAGTTTGAGATCCCGGACATAACCTGACCCTAACCCATATTTATTCAGCATCATCCTTCTTTGTAAATGGCAATGCTATATCAGGATGTGTTCGGGTTTTTGTGAATGCTTTTTTTCAGTGACAGAAAAGCTGAAACATGGAAACAGGGGCTACAGAAGACTGTGACGGGCTACAGAAGTGCATAAAATGTCTAAGCGAATAGATTACCTGTTATTTAAATATATTAAAAAAATTGTTGACAAAGCCGAGACATTATCTGTCAGACAGTAACAAATAAATTATTATTATTATTATTATTATTATTATTAATAATAATAATAATAATAATATAAAACTAACTGTATATAAACTAACCTATCATATATATATATATATATATATATATATATATATATATATATATATATATATATATATATATATATATATATATATATATATATATATACTGCATGATACATCGAGTTTTCTGTTATTTCTCATTTCCTGTGATTTCTCTCAAGCTGAGAATAGGATTACTACCTTAAAACAGAGTTTCACTTTAAATGACCAGGAAATAAGAGATTTTTTTTGTCTATGATTAATAAAAGCATTTAAGGTTGACTGTTATGGTATGTTAGATACTATACCAAGTGGTGTCGCTACTGTAAAAGCATTGTCGCATTCCTTTACAACGTACTGTAGACGTTCTCCTTGGTTGGGTTGCACACATTTGCATGGGCTCAGGGTTTTGACTTTCCTCATTGTTCAGTGGACTTGAGAATAAGGGACGCTTGTCTTATCTGGTTTAAAAACTTGTCCAGGCATATGACGAGGTCAGTGAGTGAATCCAGAGATGAATGGCTGTCTTAGAGCGGCGTTTCAGTCTATTCTTGTTCGACTCCCATATGGGAATGAAGCTGGCTCATTCTATCCCATCTTAATGCACAGGTTTTGAACTCTATAACACACTTGGCTGTATTCCGCGGTCATTATTTTTTCATGTCATACAAGTGAAGACCATGAGTGAATAATGGTATAATCAGGTGACCATATCAGGCAATGGTGTGCTGGCTGAGGTTAGTAGTCCAGTGTGACCAGGGAAATCACCTGAGCAATTACTATTACTGTGAAACAGTTGATCAATTTGTGTGATTCGCCCTCATGCGATCTCCATCACACAGAGTTAACTGGAATAGTTTTTCTCACAACAAAATACACAACAAAGCTCTGTATGCACAATCGTCTGATTTGCACACTTTTCGCACTCTGAGTGTTCACAATTTTGCCTGGGAACAAATCCTTTTTTTGCACAACATGTACAACATGCTCCGTGCTACCGTGAAGAGTGTATTGTCTTGTATTCACCGTACTGCCCCCCCCTGTTTTTTTGGCGTTTTTTTTCTCTCTCACATCTGCAGTTTGATTTTACCCCCCAAATTTCTTTTCTGTTTTAGTTTAGAATTATGTGGAGTGTCTTGTTAAGTTGTCTGTTATAGCACATTGGTCCCGTTGTTTCATTTCACTGTATACTGCACTGTATATTGTTGAAATCACAATAACGTCTACTTGACTTGACTCACTACTCCTTTATTTATTCCTTATATGCCACAACTTGTTGACTCCATTTACAGTTCGGTGGATGCAATTGAAGGTTTATTGAAAGTTTCGTGGCAGACACGCAAAGCAAAACTAATCCCAACAAGAAGTATTTAGAAACACCAGTCAATAGCAAAAGCGAGACTTTAATTGCATTTGCTAGTTCAAGTTATTTTCACTGATAATGCTGCCTGAGTGCAGGTAATCTGAAGACTTTTAAGGTAGTGGCTGAACATGTGTGTGTTGTGATTATTTGAACGGCAGAAGTTTCCGAGTCGTTCGTGTAGCGTGTGATTTTAGTGCGATGTGTGTGAGGTAAACAAACCAAATCAGTAAGAACCAAAAGTGCTGTTTTATCTGGCGCTCTAAACCCTCATGTGTACTTTTGGGTTTTGACAAACACAATACACAGATCAGATACACAGATAACTGCACAGAGGAGGTCATAAAATTAAGATTTCAGCATAGAAAGTTGTCCTCACTGATTTCTAACACCAACTTCACTAGTGTTAGGAAGCTGGAGCGTGTTTGTCAGCATCTGACGTGCAGGAAGACATTTGCGATGCAGATAGATGCAAACCGATACAGAAGCCTGCTGATGCGGTCCCGCATAGCAACATGCCGTAAGTAACCGGATTTTGCTCTTTCTTCCGAAGAAAATGTTTCTACGATGTTGATTGCGTTTTTTTTTTATACAGACAGACAAGGTAAATCTGTATAAACAAACATCCAGTGCTCATGTAAGAGACATTTACTTATAAATGTGGAATTGCTCGGGTATTTGGAAGAAAGTAATGCTCATAATCTGCTTACGTTTGAATTTTTTTCTCTCTGTGAAAAAAAAAACAAAACCAAAAAAGTACAGTCGAATGTTATCCCTGGAACACCATCTGCCGGAAAAGAAAAAATTCACAAGCAAATGGCAGCTCAAACCAGTCTGGCCATTTTCCTCTGACCTCTCTTATCAACAAGACGTTTTTGCTTACAGAACTGTCTCTCAACGATTGTTTGTTGTTGTTGTTGTTTTTTGTTTTTTTTTGCACCATCCTGTATAAACTAGTGAATGGTGTACAGTACGTGAAATCCCCAAGAGACCAGTAGATTATTAAATACTCCAACAAGCCCATCTGGTACCACCAATTAGGGAATGAACAAAGTCACAGAGATCACATTATTCACATTCAGATTTGAGTTCTGAAGATTTTAGTAGTTGGAACTCTTAACTGTACACGCCTGGCTAATTATAAATATGCAACATTTATAGTTACAGCATTTGAAATACGCCCTTATCCAGAGCGAATTACAACTCAGAGTTAAGGGCCTTGCTTAAGGGCCCACAAGTGGAAGCAGGAATTGAACATGAGATCTTGTGGTTCAGAGGCCATTGCCTTAACCACCAGTGTTGGGAAGGTTAAATTAGAAATAGAAATTACAGATTACAAATGATCCTATTCAAAATGGTGGTAGCCCAGTGGTTAAGGTGTTGGACTCTGGACTGGAAGATCATGGGTTCAAACGCTGCCACTAGTGGGCCCTTGAGCAAGGCCCTTAACCGTCAATTGCTCAGTTGTAAGTCGCCCTGGATAAGGGCGTCTGCCAGATGCTGTAAATGTAAATGTAATAAGTTTACTTTATAATATTATAGTAACTGATTACATTTGATTACTTTCGCAACTTTTACTCGATCTGAGTGATTGGTGTTTTGTGGGGACGCTTTGGGATTTGTAGTCTTTAGCACATTTTCATAGGTAACTGTAACGAATTACTGTTACATTTATTTTGTAATTAAATTACATAACGCTGTTACATGTAACTAGTTCCAGTGTATCCAGTGTAAGAGTATCCAATTGTACATGGTTGCCTCATAACATGAACGATTAGTGTGCATATGTCTGATCGGATTCTGCATTCTACACATTGAGTTACAGAGGACCTAGTCATGTCTAACAGGGTTTGCCACTCTATATATGGTTTAGTCAGCCCAGATTTTACTGCATAATGAAATACCTGGAAGGCTGATGGGTTTCTCTCCCATTCATATTATATCCTAAGTATCTGCTAAGAATCGAGGGGGCTTTTTTTGTGCGTGTGATTTCAGCTCTCAGGACTCACAGGGAATATAAATAGTAGAGTGGCATCTTGTGTTGCACCTAATATCAGGAGAAGGAGAGGACGGAGAGGCACTCCAGAAGAAAGGCTTCACCTATTCACAGTATAGTTCACACTGTTTGCCTGTTTTTGTTCTCAGAATATAGTTAGCGGTGCTTGGAAAGTGCTTGCGGCCATTCTTTTCTTCTGCCGCATTTTCTGGCGGCGTAACTAGTCCCGCAGGTTGTTTTTGCACCGGCATCACGGATGAGTGCTGGGGTGTAACTAGTTACATGTAACATGTAACGTAATGAAAGTAACAGTAATTCGTTACAGTTACTGAGAAAAAAAGTTTCTTTCAATTAAATTACAGTAGGGGGGCACGGTGGCTTATTGGTTAGCACGTTCGCCTCACACCGCCAGGGTCCAGGTTTGATTCTTGTCTCGGCCATGTGTGTGTGGAGTTTGTATGTTCTCTCCGTGCCTCAGAGGGGTTTTTCTCCGGGTTCTCCGGTTTCCCCCGGTCCAAAAACATGCACGGTAGGTTGATTGGCACCTTGGAAAAAATTGTCCCTAGTGTATGAATGTGTGTGTGTGTGTGTGTGTGTGTGTGTGCGTGTGTGTGTTTGCCCTGTGATTGGATGGCATTCCATCCAGGGTGTATCCTGCCTTAATGCCCATAGACGCCTGAGATAGGCACAGACTCCCCGTGACCCGAGGGAAGATCGGATAAAGCGAGATGGTAGATAGATTAAAGCTTTTCGGTAGGGTAAATATTTTAGATGCGGTAGAAGATGAATGAATGAATGAATGAATGAATAATTACCTTTACTTTTGAAAATGTTAATGATTACAAATCCCAAAGACAACATGCCCAACACCCCCCTCCCCCTCACTCGACAACAATTCCGTTCGAACCCCGTCCCCTTTAACAATGTGATTCCGACGCAGCTCATTTTTGAAAAATATAACCTACTTACTCTGACTTCGTTTCCTAAGAATGTTAACTTATAGCGCCACCTAGTGTACAATGAAAGAAATCAAATGTAATCAGTTTCTTTACTTTTATCAATTAAAAAGTTACACTACACTACCCGGTGGTGCAAAGTGTGCTATTACTTTTATAAGGATTCGATGCCGGGATTAAAAAGTGGGAATTTTTTCCCATAAGAAAACAAATGGGGGAAAAAATACATGCGGCCCCAGAGCGTCCGACATGCACATAGGACATATTCACTAATAGGGGGTATGATGAGGAGAGTAGGATGCTGGGTAATTGGATGACATCATGTGACATTCCTGGCCCTGCCCCCTTGAAAATAGGCATTATAGGTATCTAAATGCTAGTCTCTCTGAATGAGTTTGCGTCTGGATATCGATGGGAGCTCCAGTTTGCATCATCAAGCACCAGTTAAATTTTTTTCAGGAAAAATGTCACATTTACAACATTTGGCAGAGCGACTTACAAATGAGCAATTGAGGGTTAAGGGCCTTGCTCAAGGGCCCACTAGTGGCAGCTTGGTGGTGGTGGAGTTTGAACCTGTGATCCCGTGATCTTCCGATCTTCCGGTCCAGAGGCCAATGCCTTAACCACTGAGCTACCACATCCCCACATGTCACATGTCTTGTTCATGTTTACTGTACATATGCTCATTAACAAGTGACGCACACACACACACACACACAAATACAGCAGGTTAGCACTAGGACACGACCACATAGAGGTCCTTCTAGTGCTTCAGTTTATTAGATCATGATCAGGAGCACAGAGAAAGAAAGAGAAAGCGAGAGAAAAGCTTCACCAGAAGATTCCATTCATTCACAAGTTCCATTTATTCACTCGACCTTTTAACCAGCTAGTGATGAATGTGATGGCCAGGAGAGCAGCACTGAGACGGAGCACGTAGCATTACTTAAGCAGTGCTCGAGAATGACAAGAATTCTTTTATACCCGATAATATTATTTGGAACTGGTTTATGTTGCGCAAGAAATGACCAGCTAGCAAAAAGTACTCCTGGTGTGACAGTTCTTTGATACTGCAAAGAAAAAAAAATATCACGATTATTATTAGCTGGACTGATTTTATTTGTAACACTTCACTTCCATGTCATACCTTTTGTAGCAGGCATATTGCAAACAGCATGAGAGTATTGCATATCGGGTTCCCCAGGCGATTTAGCGAGTGCTTCTGCATTTTTCTTTTTTTGTATCGGTGCTCCTGGAGTTCTGGAATAGGAGAACCAACGCTACCTGACAAAAGCACATTTTAAGCTGAAATTGAAACAATTTGGCAATTGTTTGCAATTAAATTAATTAAGAAATGAGTGAAGTGAGCAATTTGGGCTTTGTTTCACATTTAGATAATCGGGAAAAAACTCCAAAGAATCTATATTCATGCAGAACTGTACGTGCGTAATTACGCATAATCACAAAGGGGTTAAGTCGATTGTTTTTGGTTTGATTTATTTATTTTTTTGATTATGCAAGTGACACGCCTGTTGTTTATACCTCCATGGTTGGTTGGGTTTTATTCTTGACGTTTTTCAGAGCGAGTCATTTTCAATAACATCTTTACTACCACCTGTAAACACAAGCCTTTGTTCACCCTCAAAAATTGATCACTCCGATCATTTTGTAACTTACCAACATAATTTCTATGTTAATTATATGGAAGCTGGGTAGTTTTATTTATTTATTTATTTTTCATTTTAAGTTAATTGCTCATAAAGAGAAACCATGAAATGCCAATGAAAGTGTGTGTTGTATAATGTGGGAGGCATTTTAATGACGCTATTTGAATTTCTGAATGAACAAAATTGTGTCGCTATTATTTAGTTAATTGATATTTTTCAAGGATAAGGCGAGCGATCGTTCATTGTCAATGCTCACAGCTCAATTTTACTTATAAAAAAAAAAGAGAAAGAGATCAATTAAGCAGCGTGATTGGTTTAAGATTTGTTCTCCTTCATTGCCCCTGATAAAAAAAAAGTTTTTTTTAATTTTATTTTAAAAAGTTAATACTATTAATTAATGAATGTGTTATATCTATTAATTTAATCTATTTCTCAAGTAGCACTGCTCAGCTTTGAGGGTTTGGACTGCTAAAAATTTCAGTAAAGTATGTTGTGGTTACATCAACCTGTCAACATATATATATATATATATATATATATATATATATATATATATATATATATATATATATATATATATATATGCTCTAGAATATAGGCTTAAGTTCAAGGTCAGAATTGTGCATTACTGAGACATACCAGTCTGCATATACAATTTTCATGCAATTTTCACACAACTCGCTTAATAGCCCTTTAGTGTATAGAAATATCTGAGTTCTGAATGCTAATGCATTTCACTGTGTATGTGTATCTCAACTGGGAATACAGCCTATTGTATATTTAATTTCTGCGGCTTATGTGAAAGGAGATAAAAAAAAAACCTAAAGTAGGCGAAATCATGGATAAACCTTAGAAAGGAAGCAGAAGCCGGGGTAGTAGTGTTGTATTCAGTATGTCTATTCATGATTTCTGAAATGCATTGCAAAGCTTTGGATCTAATGTTACAATATGGTGAGTGTTCACCCATGTTATTTTGGACAAATCCTCAGCAAAATTGGTAATACAATTATGTTAAGTCTTTCTTAGTTTGTGTTTTTCTATATTACTGTTATTGTATATATATATATATATATATATATATATATATATATATATATATATATATATATATATATATATATATATATACTAATATAGCCCAAAGTTTTAGACAGGTGTGTGAAAAAAAGCTGTAAACAAAGAATGCTTTGCAAAAATGGAAGTGTTAATTATTTACTTTCATCAATGAACGAAAATGCAGTGAATGAAGAAAAAGAGAAATGGAAATCAAATCAATATTTGGTGAGAACACACTTTACCTTCAAAACAGCAGCAGTTCTTCTAGATACACTTACACACAGTGATGGAACTTGGCTGGGGATGAAGCACCGAGTGCTTGGTATGAAGGAATTTCTCGTTCTTGCAGGAAACATGGTGGGCAGGTTCTGTCAGTCCAACTGGAGAAGTGGAGATGAGAACTGGTACAATGAGTCGACATGAGGAGAAGGACAGAGATTCTGTGGGATGTAGACGTTCTCACATCCTTCTGTCTCTTCATGTAAATCCCACACACACTCCATGATTTGTAGAGATCAGGGCTCTGTGGGGGTCGTGTACATCACTTCCACTACTTCTAGTTCTTCTAAAAGTTACTCGACACCAAATACTGATTTGATTTACATTTTTTCTTTTGTTCGCTCATTTTTTTCACACTACTATATATATATATATATATATATATATATATATATATATATATATATATATATATATATATCTTCATAAGTTTTTTATACATATATCCGTTATTATTATTACTTAGATTTTGTATTAATCTAAGTTTTTTATTACATTATTAGAAGATCAAGTTTGATTAGTGTTGGTGTAGTTGTGCACAAGCATACTTTATCCGTGCCCACCACAACTATCTCCTAAAATCTAAACCATCCCTGTTCTGACAAAACATAATTGTCAACCGGTGGGATTTAAATAAGCAAGTCTAAGAATCTGTTGCAGTGAAAACCTGTTTGGATCTACTTGAAAATGTGATTGCAAATAGGGCTTTTTTGCTGAAGCTGGGTGGAGTAATCACCCACTCAGTGAACAGAAATTACACTTATTTCGTAGCACAAAGGAGCTCCTTCCTCCTCAAGCGTGATGCAGTAAAATGAGAGCATCCAGCAAAATGTCACATAGATTGTCACCTGAAAAGCCAATGAGAAATAAAAGCGAGAAAAGATGTACAAGCAAAAACAATAACAAATACAACCATGGGAGGATTTTGAAACCAGTAAACAAGTGAAACAAGGTTGATTGAATGAGATAAAGCATGCTACTCTGCTCAATTCAAAAGAACATAGCACACACTGAGATATAATGATCTGTAAGATTAGAACTCAGTCCAGATCATCTTCAGGATGATCGCAGTGTTTTACATGGGGGAAAAAAGGATACAGTTCTATACATCCTCATAAATTCTATAGATAAGTGATCCAAGAGATAAACGGTTCTGACAGTCTACAGAATTTAATCTCCAAGAAAAGGAGGAAAGGCATCCCTGGAAAGTGAGGGGTAAAAAAGCAGACCATGTACTTGTAATCAGGGAAACGATCTTTCCGTAGAAGAGGTCACCATACAGTACTGAAAAGCAGACCGACTATCAGGAATTCTGATCACTACAGGATGTTCGGGAAGAAAAAGGGGAAATGATGCCCACCCGGACCACCATCAACTGACAGTAAAGCTTACGCGTCAAGTGAAGGAGTACGCCGAGACTACAGCGAAAAGAAGCGCAACCTTCGATCTCAACTTGCACCATCACAAGAAGTGTAGCAGAGCCGTTTCAGATCTGTCTTTTTAAAGTTTCAGCACCTACAGAACAAGGGAGATCCACGATCAGCTAAAACATTCCTTCAACCACACCGGGAAAAGCATGAAGAATGCATGGACACACACAAAAAAAAAGGAGGGCAAAAAGATTTGACAGAATAAATAATGGATCACCGATACGGTATACAAGTTACAAACTAAAATAAAAAAAATAAAAAACCCCGAATAGAAACAAGTTCGAAAAAACAACCCAACAGGATCAACGAAGGCCAAGGCACAGAATCCTTACAGGCAAGCAACCAATGCAGCGAAGAAGAGTGTAAATAAATACAAAATGTCGATGATAACCCGGATAAACTTAGCTTCACTACAAATGTAGCGCGCTAATGGAATGACAATAGTTAAACAAGAAGACACGATAAATCTTAAGGTAAGAAAATAGTACTTGTATAGTCGGGGCAAGTAAATGTTAACTCCTTTTGAACATAATTTCACTAGAAAGAAGTGGCAGATATAAAGTATAAAGGGAATGTTCAAGTAGAATGTTATGGGGATTTTTCGGGGGGTAATATAATGAAAAGTAGCATATCAAGAATCGTAAGAAGGTTCCGACTTGTGTTTATGAAGCCTATAAGGGAGGCAGGAGCTCAGTTGGAGGTTGTAGCTCAGTAGTTAAGGCCTCTGGAAAGGAAGATTACAGGATCAAGTCCCACCATCATCACCAACCTGCCACTAGTGGTTGAAAAAGGTTTTCAAAAAAGGCTGGGTGTTTTTGTCTGGTAATAGGATCTAGTAGAATTGATTAATTCTACTAGATATTATGCTACTAGATATTACGCTACTTTCAATTTTTTGCTTAATTTTAATACATTTTAACTGGATATTAGTGAATCTTATTTGTATCAAGGAGGGCATTTTTCTCCAAAATAGCATCTGAGCTGGGGTGAGTATAGATAAGACCTACTGCAGCACATACAGCTACCAAATAAAGGCAACTTAAAGTTTTTTTTTTTACCATAATAACAGAGTAAAATAAAAGCAGACATCATCAGGAATACTAGTATTTAGTTTTAGTATTAGGGACTTTTATGTGTAAATCTTACTAGTTAAAGGGAATTAAAATGACCATGAAGCTGCCTGAAGTCACCCATTTTCTTTTTATATTTGGAACCCAGAGAGACCAGTACTTTAAAGAAACCCATTCAAACTGGGACAACAAAGCATGCATCTGCAGCAGTAGGTTCATATGAGTATAGTGCAGTGTACAGCAGACACACCACACACACACACACACACACACACACACACACACACACACACATATATAAATATATATATATATGTAAACAAAATGTTTGTCACTACTGCAAGTAAATACATACAGCCAAGTATATCTTTAATCACTTGTCTAGATTTTATTTCAGAGAAATAAATCAGACTAGTTATATGATTGCTTTTTTGTTTTTCACTGCCAAGACCTAGATCTAGCGTAGTGCAAAATGCTTTTTCAAATGATTATGTTATTTAACCAACCAAATGAGGTAATCCAAATTTAACACCGCCTTGTTTATCACCAGTATGGTTCATTTAAACAAATGCTATTGGGAGTTCAATAGCTTGATAGGTCCATTGGAACCATGGACATCTGTATTTAATTGAAACATGTTATCTAGCAGCATGCCTTTTGCACATTATCCTAAATTAAGTAGTGGTTTTTAAACCACTACTTTTTCCAAAATAAAATAAAAGTTAATAAAAATAAAAGTTAATTTTGATGCCAGCAACAGGTCTATTATTTGGGATATGTTGGGACATGTTCTTGTTTAGCACTGTGTAGCATTACGTACATCTGAACTGTAAAAAAAAGTTTTGGGAGAGGAATGTTATCCCATATGTTTAATACAGGATTGTATATATTTATACATTTATATATTTGTTGCATTTTTTGTTTCATTCAATGCAGTTTTATTTGTAGAGCTCTTTTCACAATTGCCATTGTCACATGATTTTCCAAATGTTTTAAAGTAGTGAAAGGTTATTCTACTACGAAGCCATGCTACTGTAAGAGTTGCTGTAAGCAGTCAGCATTGTCTTGCTGAAATAAGGTAAAAAAAAAAGACATTTAGTGGATGGAAGCATTTCCTGCTCAAAAACCAGTATATACCATTCAGCATTTGAGCACTGACAACAAGCCAGATGGTCCCTCTCTTCTTTAATCCCGAGGACGTTGCGTCCATGGATTCTTGAAAGAAATTAACATTCCAATTTGTCTGACCACAGAACAGTTTTTCAAAGAACAGAATACATTTTTCATTTTAAATGAACTATGGAAGAAAGAGGATGGCAGCGTTTCTGGACCACGTTCACTAAATACCTTCGTCTTTGCATAGTAGAAATTTGATCTTCATTTGCAGATGCCATTCGTCTGCATCAAATTCTTCAAACAACATCGGCAAATTGTGTTCGGAGACGACGATTTCTAGAGGTGTTAATGATCCCGTGCACTAATTTTCATTTTTTTTTAAAAACTGCATTCAATATTGATCCCCCTCCCCGTGCATTATTCTAAAACTGTTCCACAACTTGTAGACACAATCCTTATCAGATAAGTCAAGCAGAGAGACTCTGCTTCTCTACACTATTTATATCCACTCATCTTAAAGACCTGCTGTCAATTATCCTAATTACATACAAAAAAAAACCCTCTTTTAATAACACTAACATTATTTAGTATTATAAAAAAATAATTTTATTTTGTATACAGCATTTTTTCACACTAATAACACTAATTAAATTCTGTTGTTTCCCCATCCCAGTTCAAACCTGTTGCAGCCATCAATTAAATATAACCCTATATATATATTTTCGATTCATTTTTTTTTTTTTTTACTTTTTACACCATTTTGGAAATGGACGTGTATAACAGCTGCCCTTAATAGATCTTGACTAGCTAATCAAGCTCAGTCAGCTATATTTTCTTAGACTCCTGATTATTCCAGGCATCAACTGGCGCTTCTCCACTCTGTTACCGCAGAGTTGGAGGGAGATGATTGTAAATGATGTCTTTAGAAGCAGTTGCAGTTTTTTTTTCCCCTTGACTTGTTCTACAAAGCTCAAAACTTTATGGCGCGAAAATGTTGCTGTTCACAAATTTCGTATAGGTTTGGTTTACATTTTTCGTATAAGCCGCTCGTAACCATGTAATAATACGGTGCGGCTTGCAGATCTAGCAAGAGATTGGGTGGCTTTCCTCTTTAACAGCTATTCAGGCCCGGCGTCCCCTACGCACACAGACACACACACACACACACACATATGCGCTCTCTTCGTCAGTGTCTTTGTCTCATCTCCCTGCTTACCACGCACACACGCCGAGTGCGCGCGCACACTCGCACGCACACACACACAAACACGCACAATGTCTCCGTATCAGTTCTTTATTCTAATAATTCCTGGAATGCTCACTGCTTTCCTAGGTCCCTTTACCCAATAAGTGAATTTTATGTAGCTTAGAAAAGGTTCTATTCGGCGGCTTATTGCAGTTGTGCTCACTGCTTTCCTAGGTCCCTTTACCCAATAAGTAAGTAGCTTAATAAGCATTCAGGCCCGGCGTCCCCTATATGAGATCAGTTGGAATGCTCACTGCTTTCAGGTCCCTTTAATAAGTGAATTTTATGTAGCTTAATAAGCACAAATCTTTACGACCACATATCAAAATCAAAGAAGAGTGGAGAAAACAGAACAGTGTTAGAAAAACAGAAACAGTTTTTCTAACAGAAAAGGAAGACTAAATGTAGAACAATTCTTATGAATAGGTGTCCATAAACGTTTGTCTATATAGCAAAGCACACACAGGCTAAGCTGGGAAATGGTTATAGCAGGGGTGAGCAATTATATTTTCCACATGTGCCACATGGGAGACCGTTGACATTATGAGGGCGACGTTATGCACGTTTAGTGTCGTTGATTGTTCTCGCTGTGAAGACTCCGGTGCGGCTGTGTGGTTATACATTATTCTGATATGGCAGGTGGGCATTTTCGTCACAATTTGATTTGAACGGTTCTGAAAGAATCAATAGGCTGGATGTTTCCCACGGGCCATAGTTTGCCCACCTCTGGGTTATAGATACCTATTGGTTTTGATTTGGAGGCGTCACAGACATTTCTTTTTTAAGTGGTTATTTATTTTCTATTTTTGTTATGTTACGTAGGGTGTCTACATAATACATAACATAACCCAGCCAAAGGATGGAAATTCATTCATTCATTCATTCATCTTCTACTGCTATATCTGATCTTCCCTCGGGTCACGGGGAGTCTGTGCCTATCTCAGGCGTCTATGGGCATTAAGGCAGGATACACCCTGGATGGAATGCCAACCCATCGCAGGGCACACACACTCAGATTCACACATTCACATTCACACACATTCATACACTAGGGACAATTTTCCAAGGTGCCAATTAACCTAACGTGCATGTTTTTGGACCGGGGGGAAACCGGAAAACCCTGGATGAAACCCCCCTAAGGCACGGGGAGAACATACAAACTCCACACACACATGGCCGAGACGGGAATCGAACCCGGATCCTGGAGGTGTGAGGTGAACCTGCTAACCACTAAGCCACCGTGCCCCCTAGGATGGAAATTATAACGGTGAATACGTCTTTTATGAAGGAGCGTAGGGCGAGGTGTAAGAGTGGAGGAGGTGTAAGAGGAGGAGGAGGTGTAAGAGTGGAGGAAGATGTACACAGGTAAACTATATTCTGTGCAGGAAGATACAAGCGGAAAGAGATTGGAGACTGTAAGGTGGTGGCAAGGGCTAGTCTAGCTAATTAATTTTTTTTTTTTTTTTTTTCTTTTTTTTTTTTTTTTTTTTTTTTTCTTTTTTTTTTTTTTTTTTTTTTTTTTTTTTTTTTTTTTTTTTTGTTTCTTTTTTTTTTTTTTTTTTTTTTTTTTTTTTTTTTTTTTTTTTTTTTTTTTTTTTTTTTTTTTTTTTTTTTTTTTTTTTTCTTTTTTTTTTGTTTTTTTTTTTTTTTTTTTTTTTTTTTTTTTTTTTTTTTTTTTTTTTTTTTTTTTTTTTTTTTTTTTCTTTTTTTTTTCTTCTTACTTTTTTTTTTTTTTTTTTTTTTTTTTTTTTTTTTTTCTTTTTTTTTTTTTTTTTTTTTTTTTTTATTTCTTCTTTTTTTTTTTTTGTTTTTTTTTTTTTTTTTTTTTTGTTTTTTTTTTTTTTTTTTTTTTTTTTTTTTCTTTTTTTTTTTTTTTTTTTTTCTTTTCTTTTTTTTTTTTTTTCTTTTTTCTTTTTTTTTTTTTTTTTTTTTTCCTTCTTTTCTTTTTTTTTTTTTTTCTTTTTTGCTTTTTTTTTCTTTTAGCATCAGATGGTGGTTTGTAGGATGGTTTTGGGGTGAAGAAGAAGAAGAAATATAAAAGAGAGATCAGATGGTGGTTTGTAGGATGGTTTTGGGGTGAAGAAGAAGAAGAAATAAAAAGAGAGAATAAGATGGAGGAAACCTGTAGTGTACATGGAGATGCAACGGCTGCAGAAGTTTTATGTCTAGGATAGTACTTGGTTTGTCATCTGGAATGAGAAAGGAAGACAACGGTAGAATGAAGAAGTGCGGGAAAGCATAAGGAGAAAGATGGTTGGGAAGCAGATTTGAGATCGGCCGAGACTTGGGAAAAGGGATGTGGTGAAAGCAAAGGGAAAGGCGTATGAAGATCTTAAGATGCAGAAGGAAGGAAGGAGATTAGGATGCAGAGGGAATATGTTGACTAGTGACGAGATGTGTGTTGAGACGGTGGAAGAAGTATTTTTAGCAGCTGATGAATCGGGAAAATGAGACAGAGAGAAGGGTGGAGGATGTGGAGATGGGGAAGAAGGAACTGGATAGGATGTAAGAAGGATGTAAGTGAGTGAAGAGTGAAATAAAGGTTGGACCAGACAGCATTCCATTCAACTTTATTCCCCTGGCGTTACTGCAGGTCTGCACATCTCTTATTCTTAAAAATCACTAGCAGCGCGCTGCTTCTCCGTTCCTCAGGTGTCCTCTCACCAAATCTTGTTAAACGATCTGGTTAGAAGCTTAACCAGATCACAATCTCAGAATCTTGTTTAACAAGATTTGGGAAGATTTGAGACGCCTGAGGAATGGAAAAGGAGTGTGCTGGTAGGGAGTTGTGCAGACCTGCAGTATCTCCAAGGGAATAAAGTTGATCAATCACACCATGGGAAAGAGCAGCGAGAGCTAGACTGAGGCCTCTGAGCAAGTGTGGTTTTATCCCGAGCAAGAGCATCGCAGATGGGTTATTTTCTTTTAGGATGTAGGTGAAAAAGATCAGTTGCATTGTCTGTTTGTGGAGCTAGAGAAAACAAATGACAGGGAACGTATGAAAGAAGCATAAAAAGAGGCGAAAAAGGAAGAAGAAGAAGAAGAAGATGTACTGTAGGATGCCACATTTAAGTACCTGGGTCAAGTTCAGTGGTTAACACCCTTGGCTACTGCTTGGAAGGTCGCTGGGGTTCAATCCCTGGTATCTCCAAGCCAAGCAAGGCCCTTAACCCTCTGTGCTCCGGGGGCGATGTACCATGGCTGACCCTGCGCTCTGACCCCAGCTTTCACAAACAAGTTGGGATATGTGTAGAAAGATTTTTACTCTGCTATAATGCATATGTGACAAATAACGTTTTTTCTCTTTCATAACAATTTCTAAACAGCTTCACATGATGTTACATATTCAACCATCCATAATACAGCATGCAGGTGACATAAAATCCCAATAAATAAAAATATATGTAATCTGTAAATGTATTAGAATGAACCTGAGAAAGTATAAATGCTGGACTTTTGAGGTATATGCTGGATGGTAGTGCAGTTATTGCATAGCAAGATACAATATATCCAGTAATATATCCAATAAATTCCATATTATGGTATTTATATTTATAAATACCTAAATACATAATTATTTTATGAATTTTGTTCATCTGCAAATGTTTGACTGCAAATGATTGTCGAATACCTCTATATATTAATATTGAAAGTGAAAGCAGAAATTTGTATGTAGAACATTATTGTCATTTTACAACAGTTTATAATAACAAGAGCAGTTTATGATGTAAAAATATAAACAAGAAGAAGAAGACACTGGCTGTATGCCTTGCCATATAGAGTGAACAACGCAATGTCACAGTAATATTGCAGCGTATAGAATTGCATAGTAATAATTTACAGTTTAAAATTGCACAGTAGTGAGGGGCCACGGTGGCTTAGTGATTAGCACGTTCGCCTCACACCTCCAGGCTCGGGGGTTCGATTCCCGCCTAAACCATGTGTGTGTGGAGTTTGCATGTTCTTCCTGTGCCTCAGGGGGTTTTTCTCCGGGTTCTCCGGTTTCCTCCCCCCCAGGTAGGTTTATTTGCACCTTGGAAAATTGTCCCTAGGGTGTGAATGTGTTTGTGATTGTGTGAGTGTGTGTATCCTGCCTTGATGACGCCTGAGATAGGCACAGGCTCCCCACGACCTGGGGGAAGATCGGATAAAGCGGTAGAAGATGGATGAGAATGAAAAATTGCACAGTAATAATTTGCATTATGAAATTGCAAAGCAAATACAAATATGTTGTTGTGTTGTTTAATGTATATAATCTATATTTAATATTCACATTTTGATTAGCATATGCTTTATTGTACAGAGGGGGAAAAAAAAACAAGAATTGCCATTCCAGTACTTGAATGTAGCTTATTTCGATGGCCTTTGAGAATGCCATGGGTGGCAGTGGCAAGAGAAAAACTCCATGCAATGACTCGAGGTAGAAACCTTGACATGAGCCAGACTCAAAAGGGAATGTGGGTGACTAGTGCGAATTTACACTTTTCGCAGCTGTATGCGCCAAACAGTACTCAAACAGTTTTGAGTGTGTCGAAAGGATCTTCAGCATGAAACCCCTGTGATCAGGGAGGAACTGGTTACCATGACAACCCTGCAGTAAACAGCCTTTCATATGCAGCGTGACGTGTATAATAGGGTCACGCTGTTTTACTAAAACATTTTTTCATTTGCGCCCACCCCTAATAAATGTATCAAACTACTCTCTAACATGGCAGTTATATAATAAATACATGGCTTTGTTATCAGTGATCAGGACAATTTTTTAATGTTTAATTACTGCTTTAACCTGCAGTTTCAATACAGCTACATTCATTTGGAATTGAAAGAAATATACATTTACATTCATGGCTTATGCAGGGCGACATTCAACTGAGCAATTGAGGGTAGTAACACTAGTAACAGCTTGGTGGTGGTGGGATTTGAACCTGTGATCGTTGGGTCCAGAGGCCTTAACCACTGAGATACCACCTCCCATATTTACAACAACACCAAAAACAAAGTAAATATGTCTAACAACCAAAACTTGGATGTAATAGTTGTCGAATTTAATGCCTTGTCAGCTAATAAAATATAACACAATGTGTTTGTTTGGCGTATTACTTCCAGTGTTCGAGTGAATGAGAAAATTGTTCTGATATTATGAAAAACACTGTTAGTGAGATGTACACAGTATACAATATGTACATTATATGGAAAATAATATGGACCATATGTAGCCTTGAAATGATTGCTGGAATGCTGAAAGCACAGAATTGTACCTGTAAGACTTCCCTTTACTGTAATTATGGGGCACTAACATGTTACAACTGTTGTACAGTGCAGTTTATCAAGACATGGTTTGCCAAGACCGTGAGTGGCCTTCTTTAACCTCGATGAACACTTTCGGGATGTATTGGAATGCCGACTGTGTGCCAGAGGTTCTCGTTCAGAAATCGCTGCCAGACCTTACTAATTCTTTTGGCTTTGAACGCACTGAAATTCCCACACTTGTGTCGGAAGCAGCAAAAGGAGCAGACCGCTTAAAATGGGAATGTTTAACAAGCGCACATGTAGAGATCAGGTGTCAAAAAGATAGTGTATTTAACACAGTCTTTTGATAGTTTGACAGGTACTCTGGTATCCCTGATTTCTTCTCACCTTAAACAATGGTACTGGTATACGATTCGACGAGTGCAAATCTCCCAAAAGATCTGAACGAGTGTGTGTGTGCTCATCTATCTAGATAAAGAAAGAAAGAACGAAAGTTTTGAGGTGATGCACACGGAGTGAAGGGTGACACAAACAAATCCCATAGAGCCTGTGATCGTGCGAGCGCATTTGCATGTATAGGAGCATGTGCTTTTTTTGAATCAACTTTTTCTTTTCACCACCAACAGCTTCAGATGCACTTTGCTTGAAGGTCTTTTGTCTGGTTTCTCTCATTCTTCTCTCATTCTCTCTTTCTCAGAAGCATGACACTAACTGTGTGTGTGTGTGTTGGGGGGGGGCGTTATTAATAAGAAAACATTACAGGTGTGAGATTGCGAGTGTGCGAGTGTTAAAGAGTTCTGAGTGGGAAATCGTCGTGGGAGCACATCTGATGTTTGACTCATGGAAAATGTGTGGAGGACACAGCTGGAGGCAGACGCACAACTCGCTACCTTGAAGTGTGGTTGTTGTGTTTTTTTGTGTTTTTTCTTTTTTTTTCTCTCTCTCTCCGACTTCCACTCTTCTCTCCCTCGAGCCAACAAACACCTGTTTAATCACACAAACAACATACTATAGTTGTAATTTTGATGCCTACTTTTTAAAGCCCAGATGTGATCACTCGGACCACGTGTTAATCTGACCACAGAAACACACCGACTGCAATCACCAGATACTCAAATCTTCAAAGGCAGTTTAAAAAGAGTGTTTTTAGGGAAAGATTAACATGTAATTACATGTTCTTAAAAAAAAAAATAGAAAATTGGGGTAACCAGAGCTCATTCCAACACAATATCCACTAGTTAATTAATTATATATTTGGTTAATTGTCTGATAATAAACAGTGTATAATCACACACACACACACACACACACACACACACACATATATATATATATATATATATATATATATATATATATATATATATATATATATATATATATATATATATACTACGACCACTGTCAGTCTATATAATGAACAAAAATACGATAAAAAAATAAAAAATTATGGCAGGGACACGGTGGCTTAGTGGTTAGCACGTTCACCTCACACCTCCAGAGTTGGGTGTTCGACGATTCCCGCCTCTGCTATGTGTGTGTGTGTGTGTGTGTGTGTGTGTGGAGTTAGCATGTTCTCCCCATGCCCCAGGGTTTTTTTCTCCGGGTTCTCTGTTTTCCCCGCCGGCCCAAAAACATGCACGGTTGGTTGATTGGCACCTTAGAAAAATTGTCCTTAGTGTGTGAATATATGTATGTGTGTGTGCTCTGTGATGGGTTGGCAGGGTGTATCCTGCCTTGATACCCGAAGACACCTGAGATAGGCACAGGATCCCCGTGACCCGAGGGAAGATCGAATAAAGCGGTAGAAGATGAATGAATGAATGAATGAATGAATGAACTTATTATGGCAGTTACAGAGGCGGTCAGGTTAATATTGTAAAGCAGAAATTGAGACATAAATAAATACAGAAATGAAGAACTGGTTCCCTGGTATGTTCGCTTTGGTCCTGATTGAACTTGCAACATACTGTATTCACTATTAGACCAAATACACACTTTTCTTCCCCTACTGTACAACAGAAAATCCTGTGAGGTTTTAAATTCTTGCTGTTATGCCACTGCTAATTAAAGTGAATAGCACCTGCCTGTAGATTACTAATCTACTCATATCAATGTGATAACATGGTGTACAATATAACATTTTTCATAATATACATCTGAGCTTATCAGCGAAACCAAGCAAAAAATCTCCATTGGGTGACACTTGTTCTTGAAAAAAAGTGGGAGAATAATTAATAATGAAATCCTTTACATGTTCTTTAAATTCACCACTTCAAAGTGTCTCAGTGTGTGTCATTAACAGCACAGGACTGGTGTGTGTCAGTTGGAATGCCTTCGTGATGTGATAATATTATGCATGTCACTGTCACACTGAATATTATGACACAACTTTACGTTTGACACCAGTGAGTCTTAAAGAACACATAGGATATAAACCTTAGAGTTGGTGGGTAAAGTGTGATTTCTGATTTTTTAAAAAAAGGGTTGGTCTGTAGTGGGATTTCTCACTGTGATTTTAGAATACAGAACTATAAAGTGAAACGTTAATAAAGAAAGACTAGGCGTGGTGTCTGACAGTCTGATTAACAGTTCCCAGAGGTAAAAACTAATAAATTACTCACGTAAATGTAATTAGTAGTTTTTTTTTTGTGTGTAGTTATACTTTTTAAAGTAATATTCTAAATCAGTACTTTGTACTTTGTAAATCAGTACATTGTACTTTACATACTTTAAATACTTAAGTATGCTTTGTATGAAGTAATGTATTTAACTACATAGTAATGATATTGTTACTGGGTTTAAAATGTTATTAAATACATAAAAAGAATGCATGGGGGAAATATTTGAGCCCTGGGAACACTGATTGAAGGGTGGAGAACAAATCGGATGAAAGAGACAAGAAAGAAAGACAGAGAGGCACAAGACTGATAAGAGTTGATGCAGACCTAGCTGAAATCAAAATGCCATCGAATGGAAAGTTGTTCAATGCGTGCTCTTTCTGTCCGTATCTTCATTTGCGATTTCTCTCA
Source organism: Kryptopterus vitreolus (assembly GCA_030449085.1). NCBI lineage: Eukaryota > Metazoa > Chordata > Actinopteri > Siluriformes > Siluridae > Kryptopterus > Kryptopterus vitreolus. The sequence goes on from JACRUU010000014.1 coordinate 4,468,413, forward strand.
TTATCATAAATGACATTTTAACAAGAGGGATTTTTTTTTTTCTTGCTGAAAAATTTCCAAATTTTCATTAGACTGAAATAATGGGCTGTAATGTTATGTTTTGTTTATTTATTTTTTGGTTTTCTGTTATTAGACTTTCATTTTGAAATTTTAAATACCCTTGTCCTTTTCAAACTACGCTCGATTGCCTGCCCCACATCCACTGAAAACAAAAAAAAAACAAAAAAAAGAATTAAATCTATTAAGTCTATTTCATTCCGATTACATTTTAAATGCGCTAATTTAACTTTTATCTTCTGTTTTGCCATATCTTTTTATTGGTAAATTATATATATATATATATATATATATATATATATATATATATATATATATATATATATATATAGCCGTATATATATATATCACAACATTACAAAATCCCATTTTTTCACTTCACCTGAAAGACAAAATAGAGTACGCACACCAACAAAAAGAAAGTTAATAAATTCGTCAAAATAAAAAACAAACAAACAAACAGAGAAGGAAAAAAGAAAAAAAAGCCTCCCTCCCCGATCCTGGCCACATGTCAACTAACAACTAAACACACAAACACACAAGTTTTACAGAAAAAGAAATTAAAAATAAACACCTCGTCCAGCAGGCCTGTGGAATATAAAAAAAAAAAAAAATATATATATATATATATATATATATATATATATATATATATATATTTTTTTTTTTTTTTTTTAATGAATGTTAAAAATACCATTTTTTTTATTTAGGAAAAAACCTGCCAGTGTTACTTCTTAGGATATATTTGATTATCTCAAGCCCAAGGAAAAACACTGTCAGAAGGAGGCGTAGTGGATTTCCGCTATAGGAGAAAAGACGATATCTGGCCAACAATGACGTGAAGCTAATGATTTCCTTCTGTGTGGAATTGAACCCAGACGCCTCATCTGGAAGTCCAAAGATAGCAATCCATGAGCAGGATTGCAAATGTACACCTATTATAGTGGCACTTGTATTGAAATAGCCTGACCAAAGATTATACAGTCATGGGCAGAAGAAAAACATATGACTCGAGTGACAATGTGATCCGCCGCACTCGTCCTCAAATCGGGGGAAATATGTGACAGTCTGTATTTAGAGAAATGCACCCTGTAAATAACCTTAAACTGGAAGTGAGAGCCGAGTACAGGAGTCATTATGTAAACTATTTAGCACACTATCCCATCTCTTGTCCCTAAGCTGAAATCCCATCTCCTCCTCCTCCAAATCAGCCTTTGTTTTTGTTCGTTTGCAGAAATCCAAAATACGATTATAGAAAAAGGACCTTTCTGTTAGAAATAAGCAAGCTTTCCTATTGTTGGTGAGGAGGAGATGAGGGATGAGAATTCTCTGACAAAATCTAAAAAGGTTGTTGACAAGTAAGCCAAACAGTGATTGCTGGAGAGTACAAGTCCAGAAAACTTTGCTATACCATATTTGCTATACCATATACAGTGGTTTAATGTTTAGCACGTTCACCTCACAACCGCCAGGGTCGGGGTTCGATTCCTGTCTCTGCCATGTGTGTGTAGAGTTTGCATGTTCTCCCCGTGCCTCAGGGGGGTTTTTCTCTGGGTTCTCCGGTTTCCTCCCTGGTCTAAAAACATTCACGGTAGGTTGATTGGCTCCTTGGAAAATTGTCCCTAGTGTGTGAATATGAGTGTGTGTGTGTGTGTGTGTGTGTGTGTGTGTGTGTGTGTGTGTGTGTGTGCCCTGCGATGCGTTAACACCCCATATAGGGTGTATCCTGCCTTGATGCCCCTAGACGCCGGAGATAGGCACAGGTTCCCCGTGACCCGAGGGAAGATCGGATAAAGTGGTAGAATGAATGAATGCAGGCATGAGGGAGGGAAATGATTGTAGCATAGTGGACCTAAATTAGAAGCCGTTACAAACTTAAAACAGGATTTTTAACATGCAAAGAATTGGAAGAGAGGAATATATAAGAGCAGATATAGAGGATGAAGGAAAACATGACTGGCCTTCTAACCTGCACCATTTTAAATGAGGTGACTCAACCCAGTACCGTACCGTACCGAATGTGAGCTGCCCAGTAAGCAAATTGAAAATTTGGTAATGCCAGACCACCGCTGTGCAAACCTCTCTGAAGTATTGATTTACGCACCCTGGGAGATCCCCCTGCATAAATGAAAGCATGAATCGATTCGTCTAATGAGTCAATGAAGTGTTTAGGTAGGAATGTGACTAACTGAAAGAGATTTTAATAGCATTAATCTTCCTAATCAGAGACAAAGGCAACCTGTTCCTTAATTTTGGTAACGAGCGGGATAAAGTTTGCAGAGAAAACACCTGAGAATGTACGTGTTGCAGTAATACCAAGGTACTTAAACCCCGAGGGGGTGATTCTGAAGGGCATGTCCTGGTGTTTAAGTTGCAAAGCAGCTGAGTAACATTCACTCTTCTGAAAATCTCATTTATATCCAGAGAAGGAGCCGAGTGTATCAGGAATGGACAAGATACCAGGCTGATCTGAAACATAAAGCAATAAGTTGTCAACACCATTCCTAATGACCACCTTAAATAAAGCATAGGATCGCAACGAAATGGCATCAATGGCAAATAGGGACGGAGATAAAGGGCAGCCTTGACGTGTCCCATGTTCTAATGGAAAATAACATGAACGTACATTGTTCATTTGAATGCTGGCTTGTGGTGTTGTTTAAAATAATCTCACCCAGGTTAAAAAAAAAAAAAATTTAATTATTACTTTTTATAAATTTTTTCCACACAGCGAATAAATACTCCCACTCTACCCTATCAAATGCTTTCTCTGTGTCCACTGAAATCTGAGGCAGCGTCTTGAATGTGTTCAGTGGATTATATATAAAAGAGTATTAAAGATGCCCCTTAATGAAACCATTTTGTTCCTTGGATATAAAAGTAGGCAAGACCCACTGCAAGCGAAAGCTATTGTTTTGTTTTGTTTTTTTGCCAGAATATTTACACCAGCATTAAAGGCCTATAGGAACCATATACAGTGGCAAGAAAAACCTGTGAACCTTTTGGAATTTCATGGTTTTCTGAATAAATTTGTCATAAAATGTTATCTGATGTTCATCTAATTCATTGGTATTGACAAACACAATGTGTCTAAAAATAATAACACCAAAAAAATCCGATCTTTCTTGTCTTTATTGAACAATCATTCAACATTCAAAATGGCAGTGGAAAAAGTAAGTGAAACCTTGAGTTAATGACCTCAAAAAAGCTAATTGGCACTAATTCTGGAGTCTTGTTAAGATAATAGGTTTGGTGATGTGGACTACAGCTACTTTGACTGATAAAAACCCCTCAAACCTTTAGTTTGCTCTGCACAAGAAGAACATGATTATGTGAGCCATGCCTCGCCAAAAAGAGCTTTCAGAGGACCTACGATCAAGAATTGTTGATTTACATGAAGCTGGCGAGGGTTACAAAGTTATTTCAAAGACTTTAGAAATTCACCAGTCTACAGTTCGGCAAACAATCTACAAATGGAGACAATTTGGGGCTGTTGCTACTCTACCTAGAAGTGGGCGCCCCGTCAAAATGACACCAAGAGCACAACGAACACTCATCAATGAGGTAAAGAAACAACCCCGAATGACAGCCAAAGATTTGAAGGCATCATTGGAACTGACTAACATATCTGTTCATGAGTCTACAATACGTAAAACACTGAACAAGCAGGGTATCCACGGCAGGACGCCGCCAAGGAAGCCGCTGCTTACTAAAAAGAACATTGCTGCACGCCTTAAGTTTGCAAAAGAGCACATTGACACTCCACAGCGGTATTGGCAAATGTTTTGTGGACTGATGAAACTAAGATTGAACTATTTGGAAAAAACACACAGCACTACATCTGGCGTAGAAAGGGCACGGCATATCGTCATGAAAACATCATCCCAACTGTAAAGTATGGTGGAGGAAGCATCATGATTTGGGCCTGCTTTGCTGCATCAGGGCCTGGCCAGCTTGCAATCATTGAGGGGAAGATGAATTCCCAAGTATATCAGACAATTCTTCAGGATAATGTGAGAATGTCTGTACATCAGCTGAAACTGTGTAGAAAGTGGGTGATGCAACAGGACAACGACCCAAAACACCGGAGCAAGTCCACAACAGAATGGCTTCAGAAAAACAAAATCCGCCTTTTGGAGTGGCCAAGTCAGAGCCCAGACCTCAACCCAATAGAGATGCTATGGATTGACTTGAAGAGGGCCATACACATGAGACGTCCAAAGAATATGACAGAGCTAAAGCAGTTCTGCCAGGAAGAATGGGCTAAAATTCCTCCTCAGCGATGTGCAGGTCTGATCCACAGCTACAGGAAGCGCCTGGTTGAGGTTATTGCTGCCAGGGGGGGTCAACCAGTTATTAATTCTAAGGTTTCACTTACTTTTTCCACTGCCATTTTGAATGTTGAATGATTGTGTTCCATAAAGACAAGAAAGATTGGATTTTTTTGGTGTTATTATTTTTCGACACATTGTGTTTGTCAATACCAATGAATTATATGAAGATCAGATAATATTTTATGACAAATTTATTCAGAAAACCATGAAATTCCAAAAGGTTCACATACTTTTTCTTGCCACTATAAGGTTGGATCTTTTATCACTGTTCAGAAGAAGAACTGTCGAAGCTTGGGTAAGCAAGCTATTTACCAGGGATTATCAGAAAAGGTCAAATTCCATAGACAAACCTACTTTCAGAAATACTTGAATTGAATTTCGAATGAAAATGTATATATACCACGGTGCCTCGGATAGCACTTTAACCACTAAATAGCATAAACAGAGTAATCCATTGTTCACAAATTAATGTCTGACTGACCAACTGCCCTGGAGAGACGAGCTAAAACACTGCAGAGCAGGTAGAATCCCGGCGTAACTGGATCAAATGTCATTATCTGGTACAAAATTTCGGAAACCGAAAAATGACGTTAACCGAGGTACCACGGTAGATGTTATTTACTATTCCATCTATATTACATCCAGAAAAAAGTTGATAGACTATGGCAAAGTGACCCGGAATCAAGATGTCTTTACTGAGATAGAGGCTTCAAAGCAATTATGTACTGGACATGAACATGTCCAGTAACGTTCATGTCCAGTGTCCAGTAACACGTGTCCAGTTCAACTACCGCTATATCCGATCTTCCCTCGGGTCACGGGGAGTCTGTGCCTATCTCAGGCGTCTATGGGCATTAAGGCAGGATACACCCTGGATGGAATGCCAACACATTGCAGGGAACACACATACTCAAAATCACACACACATTTACACACTAGGGACAATTTTCTAAGGTGCCAATCAACCTAGGTGCATGTTTTTGGACCGGGGGGAAACCGGAGAACCCGGAGAAAAAACCCCTGAGGTACGGGGAGAACATGCAAACTTCACACACACATGGCCGAGATTCGGGAATCGAACCCGGATCCTGGAATTGTGAGGCGAACGTGCTAACCACTAAGCCACCGTGCCCACCCCCACCCCGTGTCCAGTAAATTTCTTATAAAATTCGAAGGTTGGCCAGAAACTGATTCCTAATAGTTATATCAGGTGGAAACTCAAGCAAATATAAAAAGATTTGAATGCAGAGTTCATTTCCACCAGATCTCTAACACTTACATTGTCATGACTATTCATTTTAGGAAGCAAACTTTAGGCAGATTGACATTTCAGTGGGTGAGCTAAAAGTCGATCCCCACGTTCATCATAAGTACTACGTGTCTGCACTTACAGTCACTCTACTTTTTTTTTACTGGAAATGAAATCAAATTCAAGATAAAGACGTTTCTTAAACAGTTCTGGGGAGGAATTTGATCCGCACTCTTGGACAAAGCAGAAGTGTGTACTGCCAGCGTGCCCTTATGTTCTTTATTGAAACGTGAGGAGTATGAAATAATCTGCCCCCTCAAAGAACACTTCCAATAGATGTGTTTCCATTATCCTTCATAATGGTGATATGAAAATGAGTCAAATTCGCGAAAACTCACATGTATCGCCCAAAAAAGTTTTTACTCTCGCATGAGGTGGTTTCTTAGACCACCTGTAATGGAAACAGTTTTTTTTTCGCATTTCCAGGTCACATGATATACGTGCAAAATGGCTGCGATATAAGTAAACCTGCCCTTTTTTTGAGTGACATCGCAAAAGGACGAGTTTTGAACTTGAGATCTTCTGTAAAAACTACGCTACCACCTCCTACCTGAATATATAAAAATAATGGTGCCTGGTGCTTATTAGAATCCCTGAGTAGTCAATGGCAGCAACAGATGAATTCAAGCTGCTATCTATGAAAAAATCATCTATTCCTGAGTATGACTGACAGACCTGAGAAAAGATTTTTTTAATTGAAGGATCACGAATTTCTCCGAGGATCAAGCAACCCGATCTGGTTCATAAAGTCAGAATAGGATTTCGACATAGCTGAACTGAGATATTGGACTTGGACTACTTCTGTCTAGCACTGGGTCAAGTACACAAATCAAATCATCTCCAAAAATCAACAAATGAAAATGAGGCTTGCTACTGAGTAATCTGTGGGAGAAGTCAACATCATCAAAGTTTGGCGCATAAACAGTTATCAACAGAACCTTTGTTTGCATTAACATCCCTGCAGCCATTATAATCAGTGTTAATGTCAGGAGGTCGAAACTGATCTTGATTTAGAATTAAACTGAGAATGAAAGACTTTTATTTTTTGTATTAGAGTCAAATGAAAACATACAACAACCTTCAGGAAAATATTAGAATAAAAGAGGACAGAAATAGGAACAATAAATAAATAAATAAAATATATACATATACATACATCAATAGATTTCAATTATACTAAAACGCAAACAGACGATATGTGACATACAATAGAGGGAAAATATATGAATATACAGCAATAATTCTAAAGCCAAAGAAGGAATGTTCTCTAAATGTAATCAATCAGTAGAAATACATTTTTCATATACTTCCAAAACCCGTACACATTTTTGTCATTGCTAGTGAAATAGAAAGATGTGAGTATTGCAGGTAATGGAATGAATAGGTGTGTGTACACTAGGAATTCAACTTATTCAAACACATTTATATATAATGAATTTAAGAACAAGAAATAAACACTTATACCGAGCCAGGACCCCACCACCGGACTCCAGCAAAACCCTGTACACCCAAAAAATAATTATTATAATAATTAAAAAAATTAAAGGCTCCAAAAGGGAGACAAAAATAGACGAACAAGAAGACTGTGATATCAACAGAGACCAAGTTGAACTAAATACCAAACACTATGCTCTTTTAATGCTAATATACCCATTTGTGTAACAAGAAGAACAGAAGCTTTATCACATTACCTCATTTCACCCTCCATTGTAACATACTGGGCGAAGACACTAACTGTTTTTTAACTTTTTGATATATTTCCTGGCTTTGTCGCCATTAAGAAAGTCTTTCTCCACACCCTGATGTGTGATACAGAGACGTGCCGGGGAGAAAAGTCCATAACGAACTCCTTCCATTGCGCGTAATTTGCCTCGTCGCTTCAGTGAAGGCCTTCACGGAGATCTTCATTTCTCCGACGACAAACTGTAGGTTCTCTCTTGCACGATGTAGAACATCCGAACACTCGCTATAATAATGAAACCTGGTAATGATGATGCGTGACCAACTCTCCATGTTTCGGTTGAGGGGTTCTATGTACTTCGTCTAGTTTAAAAGCTTTCTTAGGCCACGCATGGACAGTTGTAGTATTGGTGACGGTGTCTTTGCCAATACTACAATAACTACTAATGTTATTCCCAGATTCAAGGTCCTCCAAAGAGACAAATTTAAGCTTCTTCTTAGGCGTGACTATATTATCAGTGCAGAATGAGAGCGATTCCCCCTATCTCCCTATCATTGTACCTTTGAGTGCAGCCAGTTAACCGTCTGAATCAGCTTTATCATTTGCAAGCTGATTGTAGGTCAGCTTTAATTGTAGACAAATCATCACCCAGTGGGAGGGGTGTAGCTCAGTGGTTTAAGATGCTATGTTACTGAGGTTCGAGCCGCGGTATTGCCAAACTGCCACCCTTAGGTCCTTGAGCAAGGCCCTTAACCCCCGTGTGCTCCAGGGGTGCTGTATCATGGCTCAGCCTGCGCTTTGACCCCCAGCTCCAAAAAAGCTGGGATATGCAAAGAAAAGAATTTCACTGTGCTGTAATGTATATGCGACAAATAAAGGCTATTCTATTCTATTCAGTGCCGCAGGGAGCTCGCTTTATCCCTAACCTCTTGTAGCTTATCACATTCTGCACTGCACTTGCGCTAATCCTCTAGCACTGCTTATAGGGTCCCACTATCTCTCAGGGTACAAGCAGACACGACTTCCTGTGAGCGTGGAGGCATGAACTTTTCAGAGATACTCAGAAATACGGTGGCTCGGCTAACGGCGTTGAAAATGCGCCTTTAGCCGAAAGGGATGTTAGCTGAGGCATACTTTAAGCAATAAATAGCACAAAATGTAAAAATTATTTACCATAAATGTGCACTTGTTGACTAATTGTCCGGGAGAAACAGAGGAGAACCCCTTGTTTACGACAGGCTAAAACACTGCCAAGCATGTAAAATCCCCACGTTAACTGGAGCAAACGTCAGGTGGTGAGGTATCACCAGTGTTGGGGAGTAACTAATTACATGTAACAACGTCATTTGTATGTAACAGTTTTGTACATTTGTACATGTAACAGTTATGTAATTTAATTACAATATAAAAGTAACAGTAATTCATTACAGTTACTTTCGAAAATATTAAAGATTAACAAAAAATTCCATCCAACAGAAATCCCCCCCCTCAACAGGTTGCTTCTGATATGATAAAATCTTTAGACTCAGGATGTTATTTTCATCAAGTGCCACCGAATAAAAGTAATCAAATGTAATCAGTTACTTTATTTTTATAAAGTGATTAAAACCTTAAACTACTTTATTCAGTTACATTTTGAATAGGGTCATTTGTAATCTGTAATCTATTACATTTCCAAAGTAACCTTCCCAACACTGGGTACAACTGTATATGTTATTTACTTTTCGATCTATATTACATCCCCAAAAGAGTTCATAGACGATTAGAATCAGGATGTATTTACTGAGATAGAAGCTTCTAAGCAATTATGTAATTTGTAATCGGACATCAACGTGTGCAAATGTAATTATTCTTACACGTGAGATCGGGTGTCTCTCTTATTGCCCACACTACAATTCTGGAGGCATTCACGTTTTCTCTGTAAAATTATTCCTTCAGACCGTTCAGCCATTTGCACAGAAATACCCATTGAGCCACACTGATTGTGTACTCTGCACATAGATTGTAAGATATGATGAAAAAAAATGAATTTAGATGGCAGCATGTGTTCTTACAAGGACTTTAACAAAACAAGTAACCTTTCATACACATTGCTTTGTCAGTGTTTTTTTTTTTTTATTAGTATTATCTTCTGTGTAAAAACATTATCAAAAATGCAAGCCTGCTTATGCACCAAGCTAGGAAGGATGTATTTTTTTTTTTACTTGTTGTGCATAACAACAAGTAACCGAAACAGGTTCCTGTGCTATATAACTGTATATTACTAGGAAATACAAAATAATGGATGAAAGCAAACTGCATATTACAGCTAGGTCGAAATGGAAACAAGTGGCTATTTGTGCATCTTTAGGCCAGATATATAACAGAAATTCATCTTGAAAATGAGAGTGTGTCCCGCACTTGTGCAACAAAGTCTCACATACAAAAAAAAAAAAAAAGCGATCGTTTAGTCAGGCTGTGAGCGTATATGCCCGTTGTGTACAATCGTTGGGAAAGGAAAGTGCACTCACTTCAGTGCTATGCTTTTGTAAGCAGAGGCTCTATAGCAATTCATTAAAAACACTATAAATTGTGTTTGTCACAAAACGACAGTAAAATTCTTTCTTTATTTATTTTCAGGGGGGGAAATGACTGCATATAGAAATCAATCGTGTGGGGATTTTTTTTTGTTGTTGCTGTTGTAACCATTTTATTTGCTTGAAGAAAAACAGAATTAAAGCAGTGTGTACTTTCTTTACTAATGACTGTATTTGCTAATGTTTTGAACAGGTGTTGTGCCTGCGTGTGATCTTGTGCTGAATTCATCGACAGTATTCATTATTTTAACCTCCTGAACCAAATTTCCTTTGCTCAATTTAACACACAAACGGATATGAGGAAAACATTCTGCTCAAAAAGTCAAAAGTAGTCGATGAAATGTTTTTTGTTGCTTGGGCCCATATTTGTGAGTTCCACCTGGGAATGTAGGTGACCAGTGTACTGATTATATGATTTATGGCAACTAATATGATTCATTGTTGTAGCACTAATATAAACAGGTGGGTATATCAATTAATTAGCTTTTACATTTACAGCATCTGGCTGACGCCCTTATCCCGAGCAAATTACAACTGACGAGGTTAAGTGCTTTTGTTTACAGGCCCTCTTGTGGCGGCTTGTTGGTGGTGGGATTTGAGCCTGTATCCTTCTGGTCCAGAGGTCAATGCCGTAACCACTGAGCTACCACCTCAACAACTTTTGCAACTATGTACATTGTGTATATAATGTACATTTGTAACAAAAATGCCATTTCTTAAGTGTGGTCTATAAGAGAACTATTAACATTATTAATAATGTGTTCGACCTTCCTTTAGATTATTTGAGAGAAATCTAACTTTATATATTTTTTCATTGTCAGTTAATACAGTTAATATCCAATCAGAAGTGCATTTCACGGCCAATAATTGGTATATATATATAATCAGTATATAACAATAAATACTAATAATATTATATATAATAATAATGATAATAATTGCATATATAAACAGTAAAAATGGGAATGGTAATAGAGTTACAGTAAAAGAGCAGGGAGAAGTATATGAAATATGTAGAAAATATATGGTAATTACATATTTTAACAGTGTAACAGTTAGTAACAGTATGGTAGGGCGAGGTAATAGTGAGTAATTGAGAAATGATAAGTTTATACCCAATATATAGAATATATGATGATATAAAAGTGATATAATTATTTGCAATATCAATAATATGCATATACAATTAATACACAATACACATATGTAACTGTTTATATATATATATATATATATATATATATATATATATATATATATATATATATATATATATATATATAACCAACAACAACAGAATATGAAAAAAAAAAACTCCTCGAATTAATAAATAATACATTGAATTCTTATTCTAATAATGTATATAATACCATATATTCTAATAATGTATAGTTAAAATATTAACAGTTTATTAACTCAGAGACGGTGAATGAAAATTCAACCAACAACAACAGAATTAGTTAAAAAAAAAAACTCCTCGTGACAGAAATTTTCCAAAGGGCACAGCCGGTGAAGATTTCTATGAAAATTGAATGAATTCTTGAGAATAACATTCACAGACGGGTTAGAGAGAATAACTTTTCTTAATGTTTCTCTTAAGATTAAATGAAAAGGATTGCTGACGTCATTGCAACATCACCAAGGCACACCAACACAACAACTGTGCCGTGTCAAAAGTTCTCATTTTTTTGTGCATGTGTGTGTTTGCACACATGCACATTGTACCTTGACTTCATATGGAGACCTTGTCCCTCACTCTTATACAGAGTGATGCTAGTGAGCATACTAGCCAGCTGTCTCACCATGGGGTACGGGACCTGCACAACCGCAAGACCCTTCAGCGAATTGTAAAAAAAAAAAAAAAAAAAAAAAAGCTGAAAATATCATTAGGGTCGCTTTTCCAGTCATTGACGTCTCAAACAACAACCACAACTTCCGCCACCGGTATTGCAGACGAGCTCTCTCAGCCTTCTCATCACCCTCCTGCCATCTGGCAGAATTATAGGAGCATCCGTGCCACCACCAGCAGACTCCGCAACAGTTTCTTCCCCTGAGGCACTCGCATTACTCAGCACCCTGCTGCCTCTCAACCCTCACCTGAGCTAGTCAAACACCTAAGCCAGTATGACTCAAAAACACCGCACACCTGCACTTTAAATAGCTGCTTCAGAATTCCTTCTTTGCTGCCAATCCTACTGCTAGAGTTGCTGCTACACAACACTACATAAGTCTTACATCCCAGTGTCCTTTCTATTTATTGTCCTGTTCTGTGTATTTATTGTCCTGCGCTCATCCTACACTGTTGCGTTTCACCTCATGTCGTCTTGAGCATGGTGTTTTTCTGGGTCGCGCCATGGTCCAGCAAACATTTCCTTACGATTTATAACCGGATTAATAGAGGAATGACAATAAAGCACGATAAAAAGCTACAAAGATGGTCAAGGACTAAGAGCGCATAAGTCTGTCCCAAGCCTGTTAGTGATTATGCAAACACACTTGCATGATTTAAACCCCACTCTGCATACAAGGCCAGTGAGGGAATAAGTGAGACTTGTGCAAATACATAGGGAGTCAGTTCTTCGGTGTCATATAACCCAATGTCTTTGGCTGAGAGAGATGGGGTGAGAGAGAGAGAGAGAGAGAGAAAGAGAGAGCATGGCAATGGCTACCCTTATTTTCTTCAGCAGCGAGAAAAAAAAGCCAAAAATGTGAAAAAGCAAGTGTGATTTTGTGCATAGGTAATGTATGTAAATCACGTTGAACTGCTATAATTATTAAAAAAATTGACATTTTTAATCCAGCTGTGTTTGATAAAATGGTTCTTTAACCTGGTGTAAGAAAGACTGAAGAAGATTTCTAGGCAAAGTTAGATAAAAAAAATAATGAAAAAAAGATAACAAGAGTTACTGTTTTCCAAAATTCAGTGATTGAAACATGCAATAGGTTTTTGCAGACAACCTCACACTTTCTACTTCAAGTAATTCCGAAGTTTTGTTGTTCCTGCACCTTGACAGCTCTCTTACAGGTTTAAAGCAAAATTTCTCTTGTCTATTGTGCCACATTTGATGCGCCATCTTTCTTCGCTATTAACCTCAAATCCTGTCACTTTGCTTCCTCTAAATGTAAACTTTCCGTTGGAAAACTGTGAGTTTTCCGAACAAAAACAAAGCTTAACATTCCACTGGGAACTTTCTCGTGTTTTGTCCAGCTTCTAGCACCAGATTTCACGGATCAGTCACATGTTAAAACTGCTTACTCAGGTTCCTCTGAGGGAGGCAGTGATGAAACGTGGAGAGCAGAAGGGGGCCATCGTAAGACTCCGGCTCGAAGACGTTAAGCCATCTAGCGTTACGGTGTTCCTTCACTGAAGCGATTGTGTAACTCAAAGCAACACTAAAATGCAGGCATGTTTCAGCTGCAATCCCATTGTGTAAAATTGTGGCATTCGCAGCAAGAGAGACATGGCCGTCAAAACTTTAACAAATGCCTAGTAAGGATGACACAGCGATCAACAAGGTTTCATTCAGATCCACTTTACTCAGAAACAATAATCTGATGTATTATAGACCAGAGTGTGGTAGTTGTGTATTCACACTGTAGCAGACTACATTAGGTGCGTTTCCGTTACAAATTTGAAATAATTTCTAAATGTTTATAAAAACAAAGTTGCGAAATGATGTTTTTTTTTTCCATTGACCATATCAATCGATTAAAACTCGTCCTCTCACGATAAGTCATTCAAAAATGGCGACAGTTATAGGCAGGCTTACTTAAATCGCAGCCAACGCATTAGCCGTTTTTATTTTTAATAAGAGACGTGTGCCCTTGTTCCAGGAGGTAATACCAAGCTCACCACCAAGCTGCCACTAGTGGGCCCTTGAGCAAGGCCCTAAACCCTCAATTGCTCAGTTGTAAGTCGCTCTGGATAAGGGCCTCTGCCAAATACTGCAAATGTAAATGTGTTTAACGTTAATATTTTGTGAGAAATCTCAAGTATTTCTTCACTTTCTTCACTCAGAACTGGAACTGGAACTGGACTCACACGTACACACACACACACACACACACACACACACACACACACACACACACACACACACTCACACACACACACACACACTCACACACACTCACACACCATCAACTGCTATATTATTTATCTACCTCATCACTGTCCTTTACATGTGTATTGTACACACTGCTCTCACTGACAGTGTTACTGTTTACATGCACATTTTGCACACTTACTTTTTATCACTGCTGCTCTAATTGTCAAACTGGAACACTAAAATACTTTGCACTGGGTTGTTGTTTTTTGTATTTTATTATATTGTGTTAGTTGTTTGTTATGCACTGTCTTGTGTTGTGAACAGTCTTGTGTCTTTGCGCTGTTTGCACCAGGTTGCACACGATGCACTTTATGTAGCTAGGACAAACTTAGTCTCGTCCTCAGCATTGTGTTGTTGTGTTTGTGTTATATGTTGTTTTGTGTAAGCACCAGGGTCCTGGAGAAACGCTGTCTCATTTCACTGTGTACTGCGTCAGCTATATGTGGTTGAAATGACAATAAAAACCTCTTGACTTGACTTGACTAGACTTTTTGTCATGTCCCGCATTATATCTGCCCTATCCACAAGAGGTAAATATAAACCTACCATCAAAAGCCAAAAGTCTGTTTTGCTGTGCTTTTTTTTAAGAGATTACAATTCTTCGTTTGGGTTGGGGAGGGGCTGGGATTTGTTGTAGTTTTAGATTAAACATTAACAATGAAGAAATAAGCAGCTTGAAGTTTTCAAAATGCAAAATAATCGTGTCGGCGCTGATGAGAACGGAGGATTAGCCCGAAATGCGCGAGCTACTTACGCGCCTGCATCAATACTGCTTGAGATGTTAATTGATGGACATGAGAAAGAGAAAGAGATAAAATCATCGAAACACTTAAACATCACAGTCCGGGATTTAATTAAGCAGCAATGTTATGTCAATATAAGAAATTGAGAGAGAAAAAAAAGAGTGTCAAACAGTGCAGGGAAAATCTCCAGGAATAGCTGAAAGTGTGAAACAAGTGGAAAGAAATAGAAGGGGTTGAGCAGGGTGAGTAAATATTTCGATAAACAGTAACAGATGCTAGCAAACAAATCTGGTTTAGGACGCAATGCATTATTATTGCCATACTCTTTAAATTCATTGATCGATGGGAGAGTTATTTGCATATGTATATACCTGGGTTTTTTTCATGCATCTAGTAAAATAAATCATTAACTGTATCATGTCTTGTTGAATAATATTTAGAATGAATATTAGGAGGCTTGGGCTGACTCCCAGAAACTGCTTAATGAAACATCGCGTAAGGTGCAATGATTTAAGACTGTATTGTGTAAATACAGGTTGTCCCTTGTGTAATTACTGTAATCTTCTTTTCTTTTTTTTTTTTAAATTATATTTAACTCAGGATAAAGTCAGCAGCTGAGCAACTAAATCAAATAAGCTCTGTTCAGGCTCTTGATGATTTCCATAATACAGCGTGCAGGATGATCTTAGGACACCCCTGCATATGGCTGGATTTGAATCGTTCGCTCAGCCCTCACCTGTCAGGTTTGCATCTGTCACCGAACCAGAGGAGGGCTTTCCAAACGTACCACATCATTGCATTTCATGTCTCTTAAGAGGGCAGATGATCTGGACAATTAGTGCACTATTCACAAGAATGCATTTTAAATCCACAATGATTTAAATGGCTTTATTTTTGCTTTACTGGACTGGAGCTCTGTGTGTGTGTGTGTGTGTGTGTGTGTGTGTGTGTGTGTGTGTGTGTGTGTGTTTGAGCAGATGAGTGCACTTCAGCATGATGCATTGGTCTTTCTGTTTCACCTTTCCGACTGCTTATGGCTTAATGGCAGGTGTTGGCTGCTTGCTGACGCTTCATATCCTAACAGCAGCTGTAAGCGGTTCACAGAGTGTGTGGGCGGTTCATTTGACTAATGCCACTTATTTCACTTTCAAAACAGGAAGATGCAGCCTATGGAACAGCGCGCTGCCACTCCGTTTATGTTCAGTTAATGGTGTCGCTGCTTGCTCATGTGTGTGTGTGTGAGTGTGTGTGTGTGGCGGTTGGGGGGGGGGGGGGGGGGGGGGGGGGGGGGGGGGGGGGTTGGGGGGGGGGGGCGGGGGGATGGCTGGGGCTGGGCTGCCTGAAGTTCTATGTATGATATTTGTACACTAATGCAGGGCAGGTAAGTCTGCTTAACTGGCACACAATAGTATTTGTGGATGAAAAAATACGGTTGTGTATTTAGTGTTGTTTGAAGATAAGCTACACTTTCATTCGTCCCACAGTGGGGAAATGTCCCCTATTTCCCCCTTTTTGATTATGGTGTATATCAGACTATATTAGGTTTCAGTGAGTCATATCAGATGCCGGTGAAACAAATAAGCCAGAGACAAAACAGAAACAGCAGTTACACGCACCGGTTCCTTGAAAATAGCTTTAATGGCCATTGACTCTAGCGAGCGTCGAGATTTTCCTCAGTTCCGATTTTTTTTCCGTCAGTGTAATTATAAAATAAATGAATGGCTGGCCGGTGCATGGCCTCCAGAGCTGGTGCTTTATTAAAAGCATGGATGATTCTTATTGGGAAAGTGTCAGCATTGCCCAGGCAGAAGAGCTTTTATCTTCTCTACGTTGACATATGCGATTTTCTCCCAACTCCCATTCTCTCATTAAGCCTTTTTTTTTCTTCTTCTTCTTCTTCTTCTTCTTCTTCCCTTGAATCTTTCTCTGACTTTCTTTATCCCTATAGTTATCATTTCTCTCTCGTGCACATGTTTGTTCTCTCTTTCTGTGTGTGTGTGTGTGTGTGTGTGTGTACATGTGTTGGTCCTGTGATGCTATGATCTTTCCATAGATTTATCTCTTTTTTTTTTTTTTTTTTGTATTGCAGACTGAAGACTTGTTTAAAAATCCTCCCGTACACTAGATTTTGAACCGTTGACTTTAATTAGAATGTTAAAAATGATCTTCATTGCATCATGTTCTAAAATTGGATATGCTATTTTGTGTGCCAGTGTGTGTGTGTGTGTGTGTGTGTGTGTGTATGTGTGTGCGTGAAATGAACACAACACATCAGTCTTCAGCTGATTGAATGGAGCAATGACAAGGCTTGGGTGCATTTAATACCGGCAAGCTGAACAGAAGCAGTGATAATGAGATTACTATGAAAGGCTGCAAATATACTTAAAGCAGTTCTTTGGTGGCTTGAGTGTGATTACGAGGCCTTCTGGCAGTAATGAGCCAGGGTGAGGAACCCAAAAGCATAAGCAAATTACTAATTAATAGCCATTAATCCAAGCCTCTGTCTCACTCCCAAACAACAGAGAGCTACACCAAAACGAGCGAACCGAAGGGGGAATGATTTAACAAGCTTCTTTTTTTTTGGTTCCGAATGGAAATTGTGCAATAAAATTCATACTTTGCGGATAAATAGCTCGTTTAGAATTCACTCACTAGAGGCCGGAAGGAATTCCAGTGATCTACTCAACCCCCCCCCAAAAAAAAGATCACACGTGTTAGCATTTATCCTGATTACACATAAATAGAATCCATTATGTCCATTATGTTAATTTTCTTGCATACCTGTATTCCCCGCTTATGTGCCTAAGGGAATGCACAACCAAGCAGTTGCTATTTAGTTAAGAGACCTATATTCATATTAGTAACTGTACAACTTAAAGGATAATGTTACTTATCGCAAGCACTATACATATAGAGTACATAAAACAACCTTATGTCATGTTAGTGAAAACGAATAAAGCATTTATTAAGTAATGGACCGAATTTAAGATACAGATTTTTACATTGAGGAAAAGTATAGTATTCATAATTTTTGCTAATTATGTCTAAAACTGACACTCTTTTTTTATATTCTGTTCTAATGTTAACATTTATTACTCAGGTGGAAGTATAGATATATGGGTTTAAAAAGACGCAAGCTTTGCACTGAAGCAAATGTGTAAAAGTACTGGTTTCAAAACTACTTAAAGTATAAAAGTAAGGGGGGAAAAAATGCTAATTTATAAATAAATCGCTAATTTATTCAAACTTCTCTCTACTGAACGTTCTACTGTAGCTTCATATGCGGAGGATAAAAAGAAAGCACTCCTTTGATAAACGAGCCGGTAGTGGAGAAATGATAACTTTTAATAAATAATATTTTTTGATTAACAACCCCAACACTGGTTATGTCCTTGCTGGAGTGTGACGTGATTTGTGTCGTGTGCAGGTGCGATGGATCGCGTACGAACCAATAGGGTGTCGGAATGGTATATATTTATACTTCTCATCCAACCACAGTCATATTTACTCTGGATCTTTTTTGTTTGTTTGGTTTTTAAGAAACTGGAATGAAAACGAGCCGAAATGAAATATGAGTAAGGAGGCTATTTTTAAAAATGTAAGAAGTACAGAGAATTGCGTGAAAATGTAAGGAGTAGAAGTAAAAAGCTGGCTGAAAAATAATTACTCCAGTAAGGTTCTATTTAAGTAAGGTGAGGATGTACTTGTACTTCATTACTTGACACCTCTGAAAGGAACACCGGCTATTTTATAAAGTAGCATATAATGAAAAAGCATTGTTCGGTTCAGCAAAATGCAAAATGCCTGTGTGGTTCAGCAACAAGTTTTTAGCTACAGAGTTAGTGCATAACAAAGGAGATACCTCACACACACGTCGTTCTGAGGTCTCTCTTTCTCTCTCTCTCTTTTTGCTCACTCTCTATTTGCTGTCTTACTATGACTGGGCTTGGGAAGTGCATTACTTTAATTTCTCACAATGAATTTTAAATGGAGGCACGATGGCTTAGTGGTTAGCACGTTCGCCTCACACCGCCAGGGTCCGGGTTCGTTTCCCGTCTCGGCCATGTGTGTGTGGAGTTTGTGCATGTTCTCCGTGCCTCAGGGGTTTTTCTCCGGGTTCTCCGGTTTTTCCCCCGGTCCAAAAATATACACGGTAGGTTGAAAATTGTCCCTAGTGTATGATTGTGTGTGTGATTGTGAGTGTGTGTGTCCTGTGATGGGTTGGCATTCCATCCAGGGCGTATCCTGCCTTAATGCCCATAGACGCCTGAGATAGGCACAGACTCCCCGTGACCCGAGGGAAGATCGGATAAAGCGGTAGAAGATGAATTAATTTTAAATGAATTTTACTTTGTCACGGTGTCCAATAATTCTTTGCTTCTTGTCTTAGAAAACAAGCAGCTGTACAAGCAACTTGATTGATATTTTATGAATAATAAACAAGGCAAATACTCATCCACTGCACTCATCAATGTTACTGTTATTAATTGTGATTTAGAGCTCAACTTGACAAGTACACTTAAATATTTAGAGATGCGAGTTTTGAGATGTAAATACGCTGCATATGGCTGGTTATATTACCTTCATATCAATGTGTGGAACTTTTCAAAACTGCTGAAAAGCTGATAGAACACAGTTCTAGAATGTACACCAACCAGGAATAACATGAGTGAATAAATGTATATGATTATCTCCTCATCATGGCACCTGTTGGGGGGGTGGGATATATTTTCAGTTACTTTATAAAAGTAAGGTAACTGATTACATTTGATTACTTTTTGATTACTTTCATTTGTCCACTAGGCGGCACTCGGGAAAAGTGAGTATATTTTCGAAACTGAGCTGTTACAAAACAGCATTTTCTAAATTAGCTGTAATTTAATTCAATGTTTTTTCACTGTAACTGTAACGGATTACTGTGATTTTGAAATTCCATTACGTAACGCCATTACATGTAACTAGTTACTCCCCCAACACTGGCTAGGGAACGTTTTGCCCTCAAATTTGATGTGTTAAAAGCTGGAAAAATGAGCGAGCGTAAAAATATTGTCAAGTCTCCTTGAACCCTCACTCCAGCGCTCACTCTCTCCTGAGTTTTAATCACCTGCACCTGACTCGAATCACTCCCTCTACAAAGCCCTGACCTCCTTTGGGTTGATCGCAGGCACAAGGTTTTCTACTTGCCCTAATGTTGCCTTGCTCCCTTGTTTTGACACATATTGGAAATCCTGACCAGAAATATGGACGTTATTACAAAAGCAACTCAAATTCTGAAAATGACACGTCGATATATTATTAATTTCTGGTACAGGAATCACGTGATTAATGCAGGATGGAAAAGATGAACATTTATAGCTTTACATCTATGTGTTTTTAATATCATTCAACTTAAACGGACTAGCATGTGTCATGAGCATAGTAAGCTAATACAGTATCAAACGGATTTCCTTCAATTATGATTTTATTCTGTAGGCAGGAACTATTTTTGTAAAATATGACCAAATATTTATCTCAGTAATGATTATGATGGTTAAAGGAAGGGGCAACTGTCTACACCAGTGTAAGTATTTGCTTGGTGACTTTGCCTCGAAGCTAATGCTCTACCCTGTCTGCACAGATCTTCTTACTCCATATGAGAGGATTACATTATCAGACTACGATTGATATTCGAAGTGTGGTGTGTCTTACTGCCAAAATTTCATATCCAAACAAAAAAAACTAGTATCCTATTGAAATTCACATTTGGTCCTTCCTTAGTTTTGACTCATATACATTTATATAGTGGGAAGGAAGCGGCTTCGCATACACACAGACTTTCGATATTATCTCATAAGTAACTATGTGCCAGGCAGATTTTCTTCTGTTCTTTTAACACACATTTTGCAGAGATATCGAGGGATGGTGCCAAAGACAGGCAATCTAGATAATAAATTCTCCAGTGCATTCAGCAATTTGTTTGCAGGGCTTGGCAGTAGCTCCAGATGTAACAGGGTTTTAATACAAATCATAAGATAAACCAACATTTTACTTAGAGATAACTTTTTTTTTTCATGAAAAAGTAATTGTGTAGAGGGGAGGGATATAAAAAAAAATGGTTTTATTATCTAGGATACATTGCATGGATGTGTGTCTTCAAGCACGCTGATATCTGTCTTGAAATTGTCGAGAGAAATCCGATTTAATAGCCACCATAATATTCAGACATGCGAGGGACACACTGGGGTTATAAATGCCATTTTTGGAGGCATTTATTCTCGGCTCAAGCATGCACCGGAAAAGGTTCGAATTAGGTCTTGCGCGTAGTGTTGAGAGCGTTGAACGGCCCCGGCATGCGCTCAGTAGCCGGTTCAGGCATGAGTGGCCAGTCGTGTCTCTGTGGGGAGGAGGCGCTGTTGGAAATTGCTTGGCAGACAAGCTAACCAAGTGAGCAGTTTGCATTTAGAGCACAGCTGGCGTGTGTGGAGGCTTCCGAACCCGTGTCACAAGGGGTGTGAGCAAGTGTGAGCAGTGAAGGTTGGTTGGCAGCATGCACGACTGCCCTTGAAGAGCTAACGATGCTGATCGTGGCGAATGAGCGTCTGCTCATGAGGAGCACGCCGCTCGGTGTCAGCCCTCATCGCTTACATTGCCTCGGTGCATCGGCACACGTGCGCTTATATTCAGTCTCTTACGATACTTCGGCTCGTAGTTTTTGCTTACTCGGGTCTCAGGACATTCATCTATGAGTCATTTACATCTGAACATTGACTTAAACCTTCACGTTCTGTGTGGAATACACTATATACTTACACTACTATACACTATACACTATATACAGAGTTATTGGTGAAGAATAAGATTGAGCATCTTTGTTTTTTTTGCCATACAAACTACAATACCTCGCTTTCTTTTAATGGAGAGATTTACAGGACATGATTGTTAACACCAATAGGATCTACCACAATGTATTTATTAAGGTCATTACCGTAAAAAAAAAAAAAAAAGGATTTATACAAGTGAATGCACTCTACTGTCTCCTTCTCTAAAGCTAGGTCACCCCTGTAAGGGCTATTATATATTTAGAGACTGGCTCTGTCCTTCCGTCAGCACAAAGACTTAGATAGATTTACTGGTTTTCGGTACCCACCATGAGGCAGGACTGTGCCGGTCTGAACAGACCTACAGTTATTCTCTTTTCTGTACAAAATAATAAACACTTTTAATAACGCAGATGTCCTATGTTCGAGCCATAGCATTATATACCGTGTTCAGTGACATTGCTTATTCGATATTTTCTTACAGCATGGAAAAACTTGCTAATTATATATTAACAATAACTGATATATAATAACTTAATATTATGAGGCCAGCTCAGTTTTAAGTAGAAATTTCCTTTAGTGCATATTTCATAAAATTCAATGCTTTCCAATTCATGTATTTGTATTAATATAGTACCTTTCTATTGCTTTATGGCGATAATGAATTAGTTTCCAATTCATTCCTTTATGATTCATTTGGTATTAAGTTTCCTCAAGATGACCTGTTTTCCGTGTGCCAAGTAAAATCTGTCTGCCATCAAACACGGCCCTTCCACATAATTTCACACACTAGTCATGGGCCATAAAGCCAGAACAAATGATGAATTAGGACTTGGTATTCTGAAATTAGTTGTTTTTTTTAATATGCAGCTTTATTAATACAATTATGCTCACTAATACATGTGAAAATGTCTATTCTGTTCATTAAAAGTGGAACGATTATACTGTACAATACTGAAACTAGGGATTTAAAATGTTTTCTACAGACATATATATTAGTTTAGAAACACTTTGTTTTTGAAATAAGTGTTTTAGTTTGTTTTCATGCAGATTTAAATGGGTGGGAGAGCATCATCAATTAAGCCGATTTACAATTCAGCAAAATTTGTACTTTTAAGGACATTTTAACAAAGAAGCTTACACCAAAAAAGGCAAATATATTCTGTATATTTGAAATGAAGAAATTTGGTCCCTACAATTTGAATCTACAGGTTTAGCCACAATCAGGTGGTACAGGAAAAAGTTCTTGTTGCTCATACGTATGAGATGATTATGAGGAAGAACATTTAGAGGAGCAAGATTCAAAAGGGCACCGGTCCTCGTGGAAATCACCCCAAATATGTCGTTCATATCGAGTTCCTGTACACTGATAGAGACGTAATTCTAAGCCATTGTAGTAGGGCTTGAATGGTTGCTTAAACTATCACACTCAGTCCGAAATATAAAAGACTCTTATCCGAGTTCAGCCAATACTCTCAAACACCATCAGGATCCAGAACGATTCAGATACCGTGACTGAAACGAGACGAGGGGTAAGAATGAGCAGCGGGGCATAATAGAAGTCAAAGAGTTTGCAACTGCAAATGGTGAGAAGTGCAGAGTTGAAGATGGTGAATGATGAGTGGAGCCAGGGAAAGATGAAATATTCTGTAGCGACATCAGGAAGAGTTCGATGGGGACAGGAGGTTGAGAGGTGGATAAAAAGAAAGACAGGCAAAGTAATATGGAGGCCTGGAACAGAAGGAACATAGGGAGTAGTAAGAGTGACAAAGGGAACATGTAATATAGGAGGTTGAACGGCACTACGGTGCGCTGCCATTCCTGCGTTTGAGTGAAATGTCAGACACATGAGAGATGGCAGCCACGGGCAGCCCAAAGGACAGCTTCTTCATTCCGCCCATACGGCCAGCAGCATCAATCAGCCCAAGGTTTTTCCACAAGTTCCAATTTATCTCGTTCACACAAAGATCCAGCCTCATCTTAAAACCTCACTTCCCATCTCGTACGCTAACTTACCGCGCTGGTCTTTCTTTTCGTGTTTGTACACGTTTTAAAGTTGTCAAAACTGGCATGAAGGAGTCCAATACACATGTTTAAAAAAGACACAAAAATGTAAATTCTAAATTGTAAATATTCAATATATTCAATATACTGCCAGTGATCCAGACCCCCTCTACACTGTGGACCTGTTTGACCCCCCCATGATGACCCGCCTCCAGGTTGATGACGCCTTCACACGGCCTTAAACACTTCGGAGACTGGGGACACTTCTTCAGTTCCATGGATACACTCCACAGTAAATAATTTCGCAAATCACAAACACAAACAAAACACCCAAATAAGGATGGGTTTCTCTGTTGAGTCGGGTTCCTCTCAAGGTTTCTTCCTGTTACCTTTTCAGAGAGTTTTTCCTCGCCACCGTCGCCTCAGCTCGCCCAACAAGGAACAATCAGGGACAAACTGATTTTCATTTTCACACATTATAATGAAGTGTATTATGTAAAGCTGCTTTGCCATAATGACAAGTGTAAAAAGTGCTCTACAAATCCAATTGAATTGAATAGAATATACTTTCATTTTATTTTGGCCCTACTGGCGGTTTTCCATCCGCTATTGAAATACATTCATTCATTCATTCATTCATCTCATCTTCTAGTGCTTTATCCGATCTTCCCTCGGGTCACGGGGAGTCTGTGCCTATCTCAGGCGTCTATGGGCATTAAGGCAGAATACACCCTGGATGGAATGCCAACCCATCGCACACACATCACATTCACACAACACAAATCACCACTATGGACAATTTTCCAAGGTGCCAATCAACACCCACATGTACACACACCCTGACAGGTGTGAGGCAACCACGTGCCACACACACACATATATCAAAAGCAATATAAATCATAGGACAATTTTTGTTCGATTTCCCTTCCCTGAAATCTTCCGTAAAATCACTCCCTGTACGCACCCGCTTCATAAATATATTTAATCTGCACTATTACACAAACGTAGCCCCTTTTTTTGGTTTCATTTGCAAACGTGGCCATGCTATTAAATTAAATGAAACTAAAGCCCCCTAGGAAAAGAAAAGGAGAAAAAACATGTGCGGAAATAAAAAAGTTTCATCCTTTAGAAGCAGAGGTTGTGTTTCCCTTCCCTGAAATCTTCCGTATAAATCACTCCCTGTACTGACCCGCTTCTAAAAAAAAACAAAAGGGGGGGGGGAGTTTACACAAACGTTGAAGTCGGCTTTTTTTGGCGTCATATTGCAAAGGCCATGCTATTAAATTAAATGAAACTAAAGAAGGAAAAGAAAAGGTGAAAAAACTGAATTGAATATAGAATTGAATGTGACGGAAATAAAAAAGTTTCATCCTTTAGAAGCAGATGCTGGATGAAATCATAAATTATGCTGACCTAAAAATAAACTAAAAAAAAACAAAAGGGGGGGGGGAGTTTGTTGAATCGGCAGGCGTTTATCATTGACCGTGCTGAATTGATAAAATTGCCCCTTGAATAGTTAAGATTCTTCTTTAATGTGGATTCATGTTATCGCTAAAAATAAACATTCAATTTTATTTTGACTAAAGCCCCTTGAATAGTTAAGATTCTTCTTTACTTTGACTTCACTCTTTGTTATTAAAAAAAAAACTGTCTGTTTCTATATTGTGTTATATTGTTATGCTTGTAAGTGGTGTTTAAGCTGGAGTGTTATAATGAGGCTGCACTCTTATAGTTTTTTTTATCAGATTAGTGCGCAGTCCTAGAAATGCTGGATAAATATTAGTACTGGAGATTTATCTAGTTCATCTTGAATACGTTCCGTGTCAGGTTGACGTATTTAAATAATTGTTGAAGCTATTACACACACACGGTTGGACACATAGTCACACACACACACACACACACACACACACACACACACACACACTGGGTTCTACACACACACACACACACACACTGTTCCCGGAACCCAAGCTGTAGAGACGTTTTACAAGTGTAACACCACAGGAGCCCTACCCAAGCTCAGAAATAATAAAATAATAAATGTTTTACAAGCCCTGCAACTCATCTTGGCCCTAAAGAACCCACTTATTTCTCTCGAAAAGGAAATAATAAAATAATAAATGCATTACGTGCAAATTTGTTCTGAAGAACCCACTTTTGAGAAGACTCTCGCGGGCATTACGAGGTAAAATACTGCCTTTTTATCTTTTCTGTCAGCTTGTTGAGCAGAGAACCCAGTCACCATCACGGTCTTTTCTGTTTCTCTAGCCACCATCACGTTGGGACCCAGGCCTGTATTACACAATATCAGTGGCTTGTTAAGGCAGAGTAGCGAAGGGAATTTTAGGATGAATAACAATTTATGTAGTGCAAAACTGTGAGGACACTCGTTACACTTCTGTTACATTTCTGACAAATTTGTATAAAACCCTGCTAAAAAACTAGATTAACAAGGACTTAAACTCGTCCTCTTGAGAGCCAAGTCAGTGGGACCAAAAAATGGCGACGGATATAAGCAGGCTACTGATATCGCAACCTGTTCACGTATATATCATGTGACCTTAGGAAATGAGAGGAAAAAACGTTCCTATTACAGTTTAGCGAATTCATTAATTTTCTCATAAATCACCTCATGTGAGCCTAAAAACTTTTTTGCGATACATGTGTTTCTTCCTGTTACCTTTTCAGAGAGTTTTTCCTCGTTTCGCCCAACAAGGAACAATCAGCTCCTCGCCACAAACTCATTTTCACACATTATAATGAAGTGTATTATGAAAAGCTGCTTTGCCATAATGACAAGTGTAAAATATACTTTCATTTTATTTTGGACCTACTGGCGGTTTTCCATCCGCTATTGACACGAGTACGGGGAGCCGGTGCCTATCTCAGGCGTCTATGGGCGTTAAGGCAGGGTCGCAACCCTCAGGGACTTCACACACCCACATTCACAATTTCATACTTTGCAACACACAGTATGTATCTATTTGACGTGTTTCTTTGTATTTTCAATTCACTATTTAAATTCGAATGTAAAGGTAATGGAAACGCGCTAACTGTGATATTACATAGTCATAAACTGTTGGTAGCAGCGGGGGTGGGGGGGGGGCAAATCTATTTCAGATGAGTAGCCCAATACTTTTCAAGTAGCTTC
This sequence comes from Kryptopterus vitreolus, assembly GCA_030449085.1. Classification (NCBI taxonomy): domain Eukaryota; kingdom Metazoa; phylum Chordata; class Actinopteri; order Siluriformes; family Siluridae; genus Kryptopterus; species Kryptopterus vitreolus. Next base: position 4,495,177 of record JACRUU010000014.1, read on the forward strand.
AACACGGTTGATTCTGATTAACTTGAGTATCAACTACTGAGCCCTTTATCAACACTTTGATACCGAGTACTTGACTTAGTATTATCAACAAAAAAACGCTCTGGGAACAAAATGCTTTCGAATGATCCTCTAAGGTAATTCCGTCTTTGTCTCTTGAACGCCCTCTCCTTCCCTTCCTTTAATATCAGCATTACATCGCAGATGAGACACCACACACTGTTTGTATTGATTCTGCATCTTCAATAATGCAGTGCAACTCAACTAGATAATTGAAAATCTTAGAGTACACACTCGGTGCCCAGAGATAACGGTCCCAAGACACAGTATGTATAAGTAATCACTTACTGTCTGTGTGTCTCGTAGATGAGTTTCATGCTGGAAAAATAAACATTAATACCATACCGTTCGCCCTGGAAAACACTGAGGAATCCTGGGTCGAAATTGATTAGGTGCATTGCAAGAACACAAAGCTTGGGTGGAAAAAAAAAAAAACACCAAAAAAAAAAAACACCTCATTTTAATTCCATCCATCCCTCCCTCCCTGTCATTCTCTCTTTATCCTTTTTACTGCCACTTTCAGTTTCCTGCAGTGAAACTTGTGTTCCATTCTTCATATTCTCACCTTCTCTACCAACACTCCAGTCACGCTGTCTGAATTAATGGAGCCGGTGCCCTTTTCATATTTCGGAAAGATTCCATGAAAAATATGAACCCAGGAACGAGTATGCTCACACGCTATGATATCTAGTCTATGTCTGCATGTGTTATTAAACTCTAGACGCACACCCGAGGCAAAAGCTGATGCAATTGGGTGCATTGGGGCAGTAGGGTCTTTATTCCCTTTAACCACCAAGAGCATGACTTGACATTTTTCGTCGATTTAACTTCTTTTAACATCAGTTAAACTGGCGAGCGCAGGTGACAAGGGAAAGGCGCTCATTGTGGGAGTAGAGGGTCTCATCTCTTTATAGCACTTGCTTTGGCTTTGAAAGGGCTCTGATTATTCTGCTGACTTGTCTCGTTTTCTCCCTTCCTCACTAGAGAGGAGTTCTGGGTCTGCTGATACCTCGGCGTGATCAAAGTGCACGAGTAATTAAAGCAGTCACAAAAGGATTGAGGGAAAAGCAGGATGAGCTGATATTGCTGCTGTAGATCATCCAGAGGTGAGAATTCATGTCTATGTGTGGTGTATGGGTTTACATGTAAGGGTTTTTTTCCCTATATATATAGTACTGTGCAAAAGTTTTAGGCAGGTGTGAAAAAATGCTATAAACAAAGAATGCTTTCAGAAATATAAATAATAATTTTTATGAATTTTTATTTTTTTTTGGCAATTTACAAAATGCAAAGTGAGCGAACAAAAGAAAAATCTACATCAAATCAATATTTGGTGTGAGTACCTTTTGAAGAACTAGAAGTAGTGGAAGTGATGAGCACGACCCCCACAGAGCCCTGATCTCAACATCATGGAGTGTGTGTGGGATTCCATGAAGAGACAGAAGGATGTGAGAACGTCTACATCCACAGAAGATCTGTGTTTACTTCTCCAAGATGGAACAACCTACCAGCCCAGTTCCTTCATAAACACTGTGTGTAAGTGTATCTAGAAGTATTTCTGCTGTTTTGAAGGTAAAGTGTGTTCAACCAAATATTGATTTGATTTCTATTTTGTTCTATTTTCTATGTTCTATTGTTCTATTTGTTCTATTTTGTTCATTCACCGATAATATATATATATATCAAGCCACCATGGTGGCTTAGTGTTTAGCCGGGCCGGGCTCGATTCCCATCTCGACCATGTGTGTGTGGAGTTTGCATGTTCTCCTCATGCCTCAGGGGTTTTTCTCCGACTTCCCTGGTTTCCCCCTGTCCAAAAACATGCATTGCTAGTGTGTGAATGTGTGTGTGAATGTGAGTAGTGAGTGTGTGTCAACATCTGTCCTGCGATGGGTTTGGCATTCCATACAGGGCTCCAGTTTGTCCTGCCTTGATTGCCCATAGACGCCTGAGATAGGCACAAATGTCAAGTGAGTGGCCCACAGGCATCCCCTTCATGTCGAGTGACACAGTGAGGAAAGATATAGGATATAGCGGTCAGAGATGATGAATGAGATATGAATGAATGAATGAATGAGATGTTCTCTCATGCCTCAGATGTATATTATATATATACAAGACCATGAGGTCAGCTGTATATATAATATATATTTTGAATTTTTATATATATATATATATATAGCTCCATATGATATATATATATATAGAACTATTTTTTTTTTTTTTTTTTTTTTTTTTTAAATAACTATTTTTATACTATTAGTATGAAATTATACTTCGTCTATAAGCTAAACACAACTCCAGATCATGTACAAATCTTACAGCCAACTTGTGTTTTTTTCCTTTCCTGGATCCAAAATCATTCATTCTAAACAGACATCAGTGAAACATTCTCTTTGTGTTAACAATGTTATAGTCCACTGTAGACAAGAACTAGCAGATTTAGTCTGTCCTTTAAACTTTGCCTGAGCTACTGCTACTGCTGTTCGGTAATGAGGACTGGACACACATCAGGGCATCAGTCAGGAGGCAACTAATGAGAAAGAGAGATGGGGCGAAGTGAGTGTGTGGAGGTGTGTGTGATGGACATAATGAAGCACGGTTTAAAAGATCAAGTAAAAAAAAAAAGCAATTTGCATGCACTTTTCTAATTAAATGTTACGCAGTCTTTTCCATGACCTATCATTTGGATATTTGGTAAATGATAACAGACGTGTCACTTTTTCTTTTGTTTTTTTTAACTCTGACTCTCGCTGCGTTTCAAACGTAGACCTTTGTATACACACTGGATAAAAGGATGCGTGAAGGATGCGCATGATCGATCTTCCATTAGCATTGATGGTTGTTCTCCCGTTGCTTCTATGAGAAGGATTTCCTCTAGATTTTCTTTTTCTTTTTTTTTGTCACTAAGGGCATTTGTGCCCACTCAGCAACATTAGAAAAAAAGGACTGACAGTGATGTCTGACAAGGAGACCTGGTACAAACTAGTTGTTCCAACAAAGGTGTTTAGTGGGGATGAGGTCAGGTCTCTAAAGGTATTCCACACCAATCTTAGGAAATTAGACCTTTGTGAACCTTGCTTTGTTTGCAAGCACAGTCATGAAGGTTCAGAAAAGGGCCTTCTAAAACTTTTGGACGCATACAGTGGGGTTAAAGATGTATTCTGTATGTGGAAGCATTACATTTATGCTCTTGCAACTGAAAAAAAAAGTGGTCTAGCCCGAGCCCTAATTAAACAGCCCCACACTGACGTCATTTCTTCTACCATTGGTTTTTGTCAGGATGTTTTCCTGTAGGAAACATTCTCCTGCCATTCACAAAAACGCAGACCTATCCATTAGACAGCCAAATACTGTAATGATGCAAACGTCAACACTTTGGCGCTATGCTTTTAACCAAAGCGTCAATGCTTATAACCAATAATGCACAATATTACGCTTGTATGAAGATGCTTAGCCAAAGAAAACCATTTCCCAAACCTCCCAAATGCACCATACTTGTGCTGATGTTGCTTTCAGAAACAGTTTAGAATTTGGATGCAGAAAGAAAAAAAAGTCTACTTGATAGCACTCTGCAGCACCGCTCTTTATTATTATTTTTTTACATTGCACAAGTCTTTTGCTTCATGGCTCAGCTGTTGTTGCTCATAGATCTTTTATTTCACAATAATAGCATTTACAGTTGACCAGGCAGATATAGAAATTTCATGAACTCGACATGGCGCCGTCCAATTCTAGATGCCAAAGGACAGCAAATTCGTAAATCTTTCAGCACTGCCTTGCCAGGATGCACACGTTAGAAGTGGGCCCATAAAACAACCCTGACCCGTAAAAACACGCACACCACAAGACGGCTAAAATACATTCGAAGCAGCTTTATTTTTTCTTTTTCGTTTTTTAGGTTAAGCTTTGGGTCTTCCATGGATAGGACTTTTAAAGAGGGCCACTAAAAACGGGAGATATCGTTGCCATCAAGACGTGTACACGATCAGTAAGAACGCTTGAGTATGTATTATGTGTCAGAGTGACAGCCTCATGAATGCAACAGCCGAATTTACCAGCTGTACATTGCCCAAAGCATTACATTGTCTCTTCCAGTAGTGCATCTTGATACCATTTCATCCCCAGGTGACACACACACACGCACACACACACACTTGGCTCTCGAAATGATGTAAAAGAAAGAATCTAACCTTTCCACATTTGTTTTTTTTTTTTACATTATATGAATGGAAATGGGATACTAACACAGAGCCTAAGCACAGCCGGTGCAGTATATTAACTTATAAGGACTGAGGATAGCGATTGTAAAGACATGCCAGATATGCTTAATATTGAATGTTTAGAAAAGCTCTGAATAGTTCACCGTCTAGCTGTCACAATATGGCTGTTGTCAGATCCTTAAGCAGAGACTTTATAGAATAGACTTTATTTGTCGTATATATATTTATATATTACAGCACAGTGAATTTCTTTCTTTGCATATCCCAGCTTGTTTGGAAGCTGGGGTCAGAGCGCAGGGTCAGCCTTGATATTACACCCCTGGAGCACAGCTGGTTAAGGGCCTTGCTCAAGGATCCCAAAAATGGCAGCCTGGCGATACCGGTTCGAACCCCCGAACCACTGAGGTACACCCTGCCTGTGCATTTGAAATTGTCAGTGGTATTAATATTATGACTGATCATTATACAGAGCAATGTTGTTTTTATTTTAGATAGAATAGATAGATAATAGATATAATAGATAGATAGATAATAGATAGATAGA